>JAPYZD010002589.1:0-15419 GCA_030522725.1 Ichneumoninae sp. B BG-2022a
GCTAAGCGGTCACCCATCCAAGTACTGACCGCGAACGAATCAGCTTGACTTGGGGAACCACCAGAGCCGTGCGCCAACCGCGCATCCACCGCTGTCGGTTTCTTAAGTTATAAATCATCGTTAATTTATTTTGAAAAAGGAAACGATTTTTTTTAAGCGAAAAAACGTACAGAGAATATTCCGGAGTCATATTAAGGTAGTCCTTGCGAATGGTGTTCACTTCGCATAAGCTTGAAAGAAATGAGAGGGAATTTTAAATTCACTCTGACTTTTGTAACTTTTTACACATTTTTCCCATATTAACCGAAAAAAAATTCAAAGTGAATGTAAAAATCTGTATTTTTTAGAAACGTAATCAGAAAAGTGAACGAATAATTTTCATTAAAAAAAAGTTAGGTTTCCGGGAAATTTGTTGAACAATTTTATTTTTCATCAATTTGTTAATAACGTTTTGGAATTATTATTATACCAAACTAATATTTTCAGCACCTTTAATATGCTTGATTTTTTTTCACATTTTTATATACCATCGAGAAGTGTTTGCAATTCCCTCTCATTTCTCTGAAACTCTAATGCGAAGTTAACACTATTCACTAGGACTACCTTAATAGATTTGGTTATCGATAACCACAAATTCGCGTTGACGAAAAGCTCGACTGCCCTCAGTCTTCGAGTGAGTATTTAAAAAAATTATAATAATGTAATTATTATTTTTTATAATTTAAAGACACTGAAACGATATTCTTACATTTTTTTTTTTTTTTTTTACTTTTTGACGATAGTTCTGGTTCCCTTTAAATTATTGAGCATCGTGAATATGCAAAAAAACGAAATTAAAAAAGAAACTAATATTCATAGTCGCGTTAATAGAGCTCGACTGCACTGACTCGCCGAGTGAGTAGTTAAAAAAAAATGCAATCATTATTTTTTATAATTCAAAGCTAGTGAAACGATATGTTGACTTTTTTTTTTAAGTTTATAATAGTAGCTCCGGTTTCCGTTAAATTATTAAGGATTTTGAATCTATAAAAATAAAAAAAGCTAATATTTATAATCCGGAGCCATATGAATAGGTTTGGATATCGATAACAGCGCAGCTAACCCCGTTCGAGTGTCGACATCGAGAGCCTCCGGTTATTATTCTATTAAGGGTGTACAGTGGAGGGTTTAACATTTTTATGCGGTTTAATATAAAAATATTGGAAGCTTTTATGTATTTACCGTTATATTAAATTCAATATAACCTCCGTTCCCATAGTTGCAACGTTAATTTTAATGTCCGATAAACTTGGACACTTTTCACCCGAGCTTTCCGTACTTTTATATTACATTTCACCCCGATTTCATTTAACGTTTTATTTACCGTGCGAAAACTACGAAAAGTAGTTTTCTTCATTTAACCCGCGTAAAAAGTGTACAAACTATTTATTCTTCACGCTAACCATCGTAAAAACTGTATTAACTTTTTTTTTCATCTAATATGTTTATCATTTTTATATTAACTTTGTTGTATTTAATTTTTATATACAATACTTTTCTGACTTTCAACTCCGCGGATCGTTGTAAACATAGCGAAAAATAGTTTTCTTCATTTAACCATCGTAAAAGCTGTATTAACACTTTGTTCATGTAATTTTGATAATTTTTATATTAACGTTTTTTGTATTTAATGTTAATATACATACTTTATTTAAAAACTCATGCCTCCGTGGAGGGTTGCAAACATATCGGTGGAACCACGATAAATGTCCGAACTTTTTCGTTCCGATGCGATTCGCAGTTAATGCAAACAAGGTCTCGTTGAAGCAAACGAGCGATTCGGTACCTTCGGGCCGAGGTCAAACGGATATGATGCCCTCGGTTACGGTCGGGGGTTACGTTTCCAAAGTTATTTCGGTGTCGTCGTGTGTGTGGGATGTACGTGCCAAAATTGAACCTCTATAACTCGTCGAGGACTCAAGCTATCGACCGGAAATGTTTCGCGCAAGTAAGCCCGCCCCTTTCTTAGCAACTATTTTCGTCGCGAAGTTGATGCACCTTTTTGCAATACGATGAAATTTTTTTTAAATGCATTCTCTCCCTTTAATTGTTAATATAACGCCACCTGTAGACCGAAATTTAGGTCATACAGGGTTTATCGCGATTTCGCCGACAAGCGCGGGAGCGCAACTTGACATAATGTATTCCAAATGGGTTGCGAGAAGATTCTGCAACTTGGGCTTTGACGACGCAGGGTGGCTGATGAAAGTGGAGTTGGACTTGTGAGAAAGCGACTGGCATGATTTCGCGGCGCCTCCTCCCAACCGGTAGCCGTACTTCGTGACTAATAAGACGGCTCCACCGTTCCCAACTTCTCTAATTCGAAGGGAAACTTACCCAACTATCGATGAATGTTTCACATTTCTCGTAATATTGTAGTTCGCGTCGAGAACTACAGAACAGCTTGGGGCTGTTCTGGAACATTCACAGGACATGTTTTCCTTCCTTGCTCATTCGACGGAATTGTTGGGTCTTCCCGACAACTTGTTTGGGCCAGCAATTTGTTTGAGTTAACGACCTCTTTGGGTCAACACATTTTTTACGTTAACAACGTTGTTTGGGACGCCAAATCGTTTTAACCAACAACCTATTTTGGCGAACAACCAGTTTGAGCCAACAACTTGTTTGGTTTAACCGCTTGTTTGGTCTAACCACTTGAACGGACCAACCACTTGGATGGACCAGTCACTTGGTTCACCCCAACAACTCGATTGAGCGAACTATTCGTATGGACCAACAATTTGGACGGCCCCGTAACTTTATTGGATCACGATAAATCGACGATCTGATCGACCCCGACCCTGATTAACCACGCTCACATCGATTTGGACTGGATCATAGTCGGTCCCGTGGAACTGGCAACCAAGAATCATGGCCCCACGTTGACGACGTGGCCGACGAAAGCACAGTTCCTTTGGCCTGGACCCCTATGTACCCGACAGGACTTGATCGATCGCTTCGAATTGGCTGTTACGGACGTACTTTAATGGCTATCTATCTATCTATCTATCTATCTATCCACATATTCCTTTCCCGGTCTGGTCCCAGTCTGGGTGTCCAATCGGACGTCATTACCAACATACGCCCCAAAATTACGCCGTTCAATATAATCCATTTCAATCCGAATTTAATGCTTTTGAGCTCAACAACTTTACGTATCCTTAATGTCAGTATTTCTTCGTGTCAATCGTCAATAAATTACACATGTATCTCGAAGAAAATCGTGAATCGGCGCGCAATATGAATTCCAACTAGCGCGGAAATTTAATGCCGATTGGCGGAAAAACTATGGATTGGTAGTGATTCCTTTCCGTGCGGCGGATTGAAACGGAAATTGAGGAAAGCCTTCGAGAATAATCGTCGTCGCGAGTCTACGTGGAATCTGCGTTTAAAACCTATAATACAAAATTGAATAAATCGATTCGCGGAATTGCAATAAACGAACGTCATTAATTTACCGGTAGGAAAATGTTTAGTTTGTCGTACTTGCATTGAAATAATCAACGCCACTTATTATTTCATGACCGTGCAGAACGAAATGTTCAATTAAAAAAAAAAAAAACTATACAAAATACAAAATAAAAATTCACAAATAATTCAATGTTAATAAACGGAATTGTTAATAAAAAAAAAAAAAATTTATTTTCTGATACGCTTCGTACAATTGGTCAACGACTGGACAATTTGCATCTATTCTGCAGTCACTCCGTTATTCGTGCCGAAGTGAGTGGGCGACGGTGAGAGTATTGTCCCACGGTATAAAATCGAACTCTTTCTTTCCACTCTCGTGAATTTCCAACTTCCACTCGGCCGAGAAGAAAAAAATATATATACCTATGTATACATATATAAAGAGTCGAAGCGGTAGAATGGGGAAGGGAAGAGCACAACGAAACGGGAGGCCCGGAGAGGAGGACTAGGGGGTCTATAGAGTGCGGAAGCGAGTACATTCGAATCGATCGGACAGCGAACGCTGTTCCAAGACATTAACGATTTAAACTAAAGGCGCATCTATGCCTCTGTATCTCGGCTGCTCTGGCCACGTAGCTATTTTTGTTTGTATCCAGGTTGACATGCAGTAAGTGCATTGCCTCACCTATAGTGCAACCTCTGCACAATACATGAGGATTGTCCCATCGAACCTTACCCCACGATTTCGAATTCATTTGTTACAGCGAAGTTATTATCATTTTTTTTTTGTTCAATCCTTCCTTTCCATGCCCTTCGACGAAGCAGTTTCCGTCTTTTAAATCCAATGCGAAACAAGTGCAAATTTAATTTGCACATCGTCATCGTCATTAAACAATAAACAATAAACAATAAAGAATAAACAATTATGAGGTATGAAGAGTGAGGTAGGGGGAAGCGTGACCCGCTCGATATTGCGTCGTCTATTACGTATTCAACGGGCAGAAATCCTTGAGTCGCGGTATAGCAGTCAATCAACGCCGGGGCCATGGGCTTCTGCACAGGTACCTCTCTCGGGCTCTACCGGCATAGCTGGGAATAACTCCAGATGAGGACAATCCCTGGCCACATCAAGACCGCGATTCGCTTTACCAAGTTTCACGACGTCGGTCATACGCCATAGCTTTGCTCGATTGCTTGATTGCTCTGTTCCGAATACGCGGTTATCGGTACACCTCCCCCCCCCCCCCCCCCCCACGATAACACCGGTATTCATAATCATTCGTCGACAATCCTCAGTTTACGTTAAATTTATTTTCTTGCTAATTTAAAAAAAGTAAAAATAAACAATGTACGTCACCACTGTTAAGAAACATTTTACGTTACCTGGTTATTATTATTAACCTGGTTGCCTGGTTAACATTTTTTTAAATGATTTATCCTTATCCTTATCTAATGATATATTTAAGTAGTGAAATAATGAGAATTATTGTTGTTTGCGTTGTCAGTGGGCGTGCGGGGGTGACTGGAGTGATGGGATGGGGCCAGAGCCCCATGGAGTTCGGGTAGACCCGTCTCCGGCCCAGCTCCCCAGCCCCCTCCGCCATCGTTATCGTCACCGCTCTTGCCAGGGACGCAGAGGGCCCCCACGAACGCGATGGAGGCCCACAGCACCCAACGCGTCCACAGACCTTGCGCCTTCGACAAGGTACCGATTATAACATTTATTTATTAAAAAAAAAATAATAATAATAAATTAAAATACAAAAGTATCAATTTTAAGATGTTCTTGCTCCATCGTGGCAGCGAGAAAAATCTAATGGAAAGGATATTAACATTTTAATTTATTTTGATATCATTTTCATTTTCATCGCGTAGAAGTGAAGATACATGACTTGAAAATCTTTCACGTGTTAAATAGTTTAAAACAAAAAAAAAACAGTTTAGTAATTATAATTAAACTGTCCCGAGTGGAATTTTAATTGCATTGATTTTTTTGTCGGTGCAGATGGAGGGGCTGGTGCGGGAGATGCAAGACCCTGAGAACGGGGTGCCCGTGCGTAGCCAGAAACAATTCCTCACCTCAATTCCCTCGGCGTTCATGGGTAAGTTTCCCGGAAAATTTATTATGTTTCGCCGATATCAATATATTCTTGACCCTAAATAAGTGTGTTAAAAAAATTTTAATCTAGGATCTTAAAATTAATTTAAAAAAACATATTTTTGTCTTTCAAAGGTTACGATCTCATAGAGTGGCTGATGGATCGGCTTCGCATCGAGGAATCAGGTACGAATCCGGATATCGAGAAATGTATTTTTTTTTCTTTTTTTTTAAACCTCGTCGATGTTTCTTCCCCGCTGTGATTTAGAAGTGACCCATCACGACGATTTGCATAAGTGACGCCCCAACCCGATCCCCAGTAATTCTTCGATGTCGCATGGCTGTTAATAAAAAAAAAAAACAAGTGTTTTCTCTTTTTTTTTCATTTATTTTTTGGTTTCAACGTTTCCCTGTACACTTACACTCACCATATTAATTTTTTTTTTTAATTTTAATATGTCAGTGTGCATTTTTGTTATGGGTATTTTTTTTATTCGATTTTAATCGACTCGACATTTACATAAACAATTTTTTTTTTTTTTTTTTTTCTTTTTTACACAAAACTCGCCTTATGGGGGAATAAAGAAAAAAAATGTAGAAAAGAAATATATAAAAATGTTGACCTACAGTTCGGAAGGTACTGCACACAAAATCCTCGTTAAAATCGGTGTATATGCATGGTGTGTAATAAATGTTTAAATCGTGAACGTGTTTGGATTTAGATTTAGGATTATAAAATATGCCATTCCGAAGTCATCACCAATGCTGGTCACGTAATTCCCAACGTCCTTCCGGACGTTACGACTGGTAACTCCTTATGAAATATTCTACAGCCAATCGCGGACGCGTTTATCGTCGAGCGCTCGTAACAGCGCTACGTCGCGGCGAGAAATACAAGCTGAGTCCCCAATTCGCATCACAATTCTTTTTGTATTGCGGGAACACTTCAGGAGTCAAAAACATCGAGTCGGAAAATTGAATAACAATAATCCCCTTTTAGTGTTTTTAAAAAATTATAATTTTGTTCGAAGTAAATCATTTAATTAATAAAAGGTGTACGAAATTCGAAACACGCCCACATGAGAAATATTGCCAAATTTGACGCTATACCACGATTGCAACGTACTGGTAGATTATTTCGATAATCAGACATTTTATCAGGACACTTTCTGGATTATACTGTTCAGGTAAAAGTTGATAAATTTGTCTTATTGAAAAAGCTTTTTATAACTAAAAAATTTAAGGTCATGTGAAATACCGCGGTCGGTAAAGAAATCTCCATTTCTATGTTCCGTTGATATTCCGGATAGACCGAAATTAAATCTTTGCGCGATGTGGGTGGCAGGATGTTTCACATAGCCTTAAAATTGATAAAAGAAATATATATATATATATATATATACATATATATATATATGTACATGTGTATATACATTTTTTTATACACGGCACGTCACAACTCAAAATCGTTAAATAACACAATTGACAAATGCTTGACTTAAGGATGATTCGCACGTACATTTCCAGTTAAAAGTGCAATTCAGTGAGAATTTAACTTTTTAAATAATTTGTTAATGCCTTTCTTAATAACAAATCAATTTTTTTAATAACTTGTTAATGCCTCTTTGGCATTATTATTTTTATGCAAAACCATAGGTCTTGACATAATTAATACGGCTGTTTTGTTTTTCAGATCTTTGGCATACCGCTAAGTACTGAAATTTCGATAGAATTAAACTATCGATTGGGAACGTGTGTGTGTGATAAATCCTTGAAAATGCACATGTGAATATTTGCTTGATTGCTTGGGCATGTCGAAGTCTTTTTCGGTAACGAAATGCGGAAATTAGTCAGACCGGAAATCCGAACCGAAATACACGAATTACCGATCTAAAACGGACTCGGTCGGTAACGAAGACTATAATCTTTTTTTTTTTCTTGAGGTTCTCCAAAATTTTCGCACAAACGCAAATTATCGGCTTCCTCATTCAACAGTCCAGCTGAAGATGATAATTTCGTTCGCATAAAAAAAAAATTAAGTACCATAAAAAAAATTAAAAGATTATTAGAGTTTTCGTTACCGACCGAGAACCGGCGACAATAAATTTTTCATCACTCGGTACGGAAATGGCCACTTTTCAGCCCGCTTCGCGTGCGTAAAACCGCCATTTTCGCACCTTGTGATGAAAAATTTCGTACATCCCTGGTGCGAAACACTTTCTCTAACTCGTGTGATTACAGCACCCGCCTTCGGCTCGTGGTGCAAACTCACACTCGTTAGAAAAACGTTTTTCGCCCTCGTGGAGTAATATAATATTTCATCTCGCATTACCGACCTGACTGCACCTGCGCGTCTATCAATTAAATATTTTTATAATTGTCGATGCACGTTATCTTTCCCGCTTACGAAAGTGTTAAACATTATTTTTTTCTATCAAGATGTGATGGGACGTTTTTTGCCGACAGCAGAGGCGGTTCACATTGCTAATCAACTTTGCCAGTACGGCTACTTCTTCCCGGTAAACGACTCCAAAACTCTTACTGTAAAAGACGACAGCTCACTCTATAGATTTCAGGTAAAAAAAAAATTATTCATGTCTCCATAATGAAAATTATTGTTATTAAAATTTTATTAATGGTTTATGAATGTTTGTCGTCGCAATTAATACTAACGACGATAAATTCGTTCGCCAGACACCATACTATTGGCGATGGCAGCACAGAACACCCGACAACGTAGAATATGCAATCTATCTTGAGAAACGAACTTTGAGAAACAAGCAACGTCACGCCCTCGAAGATTACGAGACCGTGCGTAAAATCGTGACTCGAAATCATATTTTTTTTTTTTTTTTATATGTTCAGTCGTCCGGATTTATGAACGAATCATTTTACAATATTATTGTTGTTATTATTATTGCAGGAAGCCTTAAAAAGTTTGCGACAAAATTTGCAAAACAAATGGGAAATAATTCAGCATCAGGCGGAAGAGCAGGTAAAATTAGTTATAAACAAAAAATTAATAATAAATCCTTAGGAAAAAACGATTTTTACAATATTGACAATTTTTTCCGAATTACATTATCGTGTCTTATCGAACCGATATAAAAATAATTGTAGTGTAATTGAAATAAGTGTTGTGGTTGTTTTGAAGGTGCGATTGTCGAAGGAGAAGAAGAAGGGTGACAAGATAGTCAGCGACTCTCAGGAGAGAGCTTTCTGGAGGGTTTACAGACCGCCGCCCGGATGTCTCAGTAGTTTGGAAGTCGTGCCCGTGCCGACGAGGGCGCGACCAGGACTTCCTCGGCCGCCCCTACGCAAAAGGACTCTGAACGATTTGCAGCGCGAGGTTCGTTCAATTTTTTATATTTTTATTAATAATATCTTGTTATTAATGATTAATTTTTATTAACTTTTCTTCAATTTATTTTTTTTTTTTTACAGGTCGAACTTTTGCGAAACAGTCTGACACGCACGAGAATCAAAGTTTCAGCGGCTATCGAAAATTTAAAAACCCACTTTGAGACTTACGTCGATTACGACCCTATGATCGTTCAGCCGCAGCCATCCAATCCATGGATCACTGACGATCACACATTTTGGCAGCTCAACAGCTCACTGTTAGTTCATCGAAATCGTCAATTAAAAAAAAATTATTTAATGTATTGTTTAAATATTTTAAATAATTGTTAACATTTTTTTTTTTTTTTGGGGGCTTTCCCTAGAGTTGAAGTTCCTACGGAAAAACGGGTTAAGAGATGGGCATTTTCGATGGAAGAGATTATGTCCGATCCAACAGGTTGATCAACCTAATCGATAATTCAGAATAATTATAAGGCGATTTTTTTTTTTTTTAATATTAAAAACATCTTTATATATATTTTTTCTATTTTTATTTCAGGTTTGCAAGAATTCACGAACTATCTGAGAAAGGAGTACAGCCACGAAAATATAAGATTCTGGTTGGCGGTGAAGGACTTGAGGCACAGCTTTCAGGCGCAAATATCCGACAAAGTCAACGAAATTTTCAAGTTAGTCGAGCAATTTCAAAATATAAATTATTTATTTTTCTGAATAATTTTTTGTTCATATTCATTATTGTGTCGATCTTGCGTCGAACAGGGAATTTCTGGCACCCGGCGCACCGTGCGAGATAAACATCGACGGGAAAACGATGGAAAAGGTCCATCAGGAAATGAAGAACCCGAGCAGATTTACATTCGACTCGGCGGCCGAACACGTTTACACACTTTTACTGAAGAAGGACTGTTATCCCAGGTTTATACGCTCCGATCACTATCGAAATCTCCTAGCTGCTGGTATCCAACCCCTCCAAAAGAAGAGGCACGTCAGATTATTTCGTTATCAGCTTTTTTAATTAACAGTTGTTTAAAATTAGAATCATTGAATATTGGAATCTTTGAAATAAATTTTAAAAAATGTTGTCCCAGATTTTTCAACTTCGGTGGCCAAGCTAAGAAGAAGGTATCATCGAGTACGGCACCGGGTCCTGGGAGTTTGCAGCAGCAGCACACAACGATCGGCAGCGGGACCGGTGGAAGACGACGAGGAAGCGATCGAAGCCTCTCCGGATCGGCCCACGAGCTCGCCATATGCGGTGTGAGAGATGTGACGAGTACGCCGAGGGTGCCCCATTCTCACAGCCAATCGAACCTCACCGATATTCCATACAGGTAGGCGATCCAATTCTTCAATCGTCGTCGCTCGACCATTTACATCGCTTCCCCTGTAATTCATCCGCGCAAACTATCGAAAACGGCAGTTTTCATCCAAAAAGTGCGACCGCTAATTTAAAAAATAATAATTCAAACAATTATTTATTATATTTTTATATAAGCTTGGAGGAAAAACGACCAATCGAAATCTCGAATGTATCGATAATATCGAATGAAAAAAAAAAACATTATTTCAGCACCGACATTTTATTTTTTTTTTCCAAAAATTCGATCTATCATTATCATCCGGTATTTTCAGGGGAGATCTGGCGCGTCTCATTAAGACTCCTTCGAGGCCTAGTCCACGAAGTGTTCAGTAAGTCCCCGAAAAGATTTCGTTGCTTCCTAAAAAAAAATTTTTTTCAATAAAATTAAGAAACTTTGTACTTTTGATGAAATTCGTGTTCTGTTCGTGTCATTCGATATTCCATTTCTACACAGTATACTTACTATGTATTGATGTCTTATTGTTTATTCCGAGACTGCAACGAATGCTTAAAGAAAAAATTGTTAAATCACATTTAAAAGTTATCGTTGTTCTACAGTAATTAGTCGTCAATTGTCCGGTATATCACTATCTTCTCTATTCTTCTGTGTGCTTAGGGCCAAGTGTTGTATTACGTGTCTATTATACCTTGCAGTATACAAAGTGCTTTTACTGTATTGTATTTTCACTTTTCCCCCAATATTTTTTAAGACACGTTTACCGTGACACGCGATTTTTATTTTTTTATTTATTTATTTTTTTTAAGTCATTTTTTTATTATATGCACAGGAAACGGTAAATTGTATTTTTCTTCTCTGTACAAACTCCGCAGGGAACGTGCCATGAAAAGAGCTTTATTATTATTTATTGTTTAAATAATTTCATTATTAATTCTAAACTTAAATTCTTGTCTTCGGAAGAGCACACTATTTTGCAATAAAACACAAATCTTTGACAATCTAAGTGTGTATAATACTGCATAGTTTGTGTTGAAAAATCTGTATTTTATATTCGATTTGCGCGACATGGTTTTTCCCAACCACACCTTTTGGTGAAGAAATGAGGTGAACATTTGAAAATTTTAAATGATCGATGCAACCCGTTTGGTTCTTTGATAGTATTCTACTATCGCATTGAACGTATAAAAAGAAGAAAAAAAACAATGGAATTAAGAACAATTGGTCCATCACGGACCTCAGTACAATTTCCATTGGTAAACAATTTCAAAATTTTTATTAAGAAAAGGGAACGCGAGGCGGATTTCCAAATTCTATCCCATACGCTACGAAAACTGAATTTTCGAAAATGTAGCACACGGGATAGAATTTTGAAATTTCAAAATCGAAAAAAAAAAAGAAAAAAAAATCCAAATCAATGAAACCATGAGATTGCCTCACAAACCAACCATTCCAGCAAAAGTTATCATGAATTCTAAATATTCTAAAAGCGATTTTGAAAAAATCCCCAAATCCATAAAGGAAAATGCCCCCACCCCTCCGCAAAAAAAAAAGGTCGATAACCCCCGATAGAGAAGAGCGTCTCCAGCCCGGCTAGGCCGAAACCCAAATCATATATAATAAAGTTCGTGTTGTCAGGGATGCTGGCGGCTCGGAAGTTGCGGCTCGCCCTATGGACGACGTCTGCCCGTGGGACGCGGCGCCAGGTCCGAGCACGTCCGATCAGCCGGTTGCAGCGGGAGCAGCGGGAGCAGCGGGAGCCTCGTCGGTCGACGCCGTTGCGGGAACGTCATCCGCGTCTGGGACGGGGGCCTCTGTTGACGGCGTCTCAACGATAAATTTGCCTCACCAGCACTCGACGTCCCTCGAGCCTAGAACATCGAGAAAAAATTCGTCACAGTTCGATTCGTGCAGTTCCTCGTCGGACGTGAGCATAACGGTCGCCGAGGCGTCCGAGAGATTGAAAAAGACTTGCGTGCTCCACCAGTACTCGGTCGGTGGCGCCACCAGCGGAATAACGAGAAACTACTCGGTCGGTGGTTCGAGAGTGAAACTGGCGGAGACGGCGCGGCCTTCGGTCACGTCGTGCAACTTCGCGTCTCCGCAGCAGAGCTTCGATCTGCCTCATCTCCTCGTCGAGAAGCTCGAGGTGGCGTCCTCGGTGAGGACCGTGCCGGAGGAGGGCGAGTCGAGTCGGGACGAGGAGCCGGAGAGGCGCGAGAGGCGCGATAGGAGAGCGCTTTTACCGACGGTCGGTAAGAGTCCTGCGATGGCTCCGCTGATCAGCATCAGCGCTATCGTTGGGGATCTGGCGGACGATGTGGAGAAAGCTGCCGATGAGGAGGAGCCTTCCGGGGAGGATTTGGAGGGCGAGGGAGGCCAAGTCGAGGAAAGTGTCGATACGCCGGGAGAGGCTGCCGACGAGGCGGAGGCTGAGGAGGCGCAGGTCGTACCCGTTTGGGAACCCGAGGAGCAGCCCGAGGCAGAGGGCGCCACCGCCCAAAACCCGACGGAGCAGCGAGACAATAATGTTAACGAAGTGTGCCCGTGGGAGGACGAGTGAGTCGTTTTTCCTTTTCTTGGTCTTGGTTTTCAGTTAAACCCCAAAGAATTCTCCGAATTCTTTGGGGTTTGAGGGAGGATGCGAGTTTGGGAGATTTAGGAACGGGCCATTTTATTAAAGGTTTGCCAATTTTTTAAATAACATATGTAAAAACCCCCCTTTTTTAAGTCTCTTTTGTAGATCAGCTGTTATTATTATTACATTTAACATATATTTATTTATCATTAGATAAATATAATGTCGCGTATATATTTTGGAAAACTGTGGAAATCCGAATTGCGAGTCGAAATATCCTATTTTTCGAAAATTTTCGAACGATTCGATATTTTTTTGTGAAAAAAATCATATATCGTAATAGTTATTTTCTTTTCTTTTCCAGGGACTGCAGAGTGGACGCGCCCTACGTGAAGACCTACGCGACCCTAGGTTATTTGTAACTCAGCCCCGCGCTCGGACGAATCGTAAATTTTACATTAAAATACATACGAGATAAGGGAAAGAAAAAAAATTGCGGATTCGATTTTTTTTTTATAACGTACGAGAGGATAATTCGCCGCGTCATCTCGAGTGTCCCCGCTTTGGCGCGAGTCATTGAAGAGCCCCTACGAATAAAAAAAAACAGAATTATTTCGTGGAGGACGAAAATATAATAAAAAAAAAGAAAATGCATTTTTTTATCGGTTGCAAAGCTTCGGCTCATTTTTCTCGCCGTTGTCACGTCCGAAAGGCTTTGGAAACGAGTTTGCTGACATCGCCGAGCCTGCCGTATTTATGATAACTCACAAGACCTCCCCCAACAAACAAACAAAAACGAGCAATTACAATTGGCAAATTTAGAAAAATGAACGAATAATTAAAGTTGTCAAATTTATTTATAAAAAAAAAGAAATAACAAACTAAAAAAAGCAACCGTTAGCAACTCAATTGATTTTCGACAATGTCACTTATAGCACACAAACGTTATGGCCTACTACTCGATATATACGTATAAATGATTTTAAAAAAAAGTTCAATCTATCGTTTGATCGAGCAATCGATTCGGCGTACCGCAAACGCATTTAACTTTTCGATAAATATTAATGTCAAACTATAAAAGTACTTTTATGGTAAATGGAGAATTAAAAAGAAAAAATGTGGCTGTTTCGGGCAAATCCGTTGTTTCGTGGTTCGATTAGCGAAAAGTCTGTCCGCATTAGAGCGAAAAACATTTCTTCGCTCCCATTAGTCGATGTTAAACATTGTTCCTGAGTGTCGAACGTAGAACGCCGATTATCGCGAGCAATTAGCGCGCTAGTTTTGTCAAACGCACGGTAGATTGTTTATCAGCGATTATTCCGAAATCAAGATTTTCTTATCAATTCGTTAAAAAAATTTAAGTATATAAATAAATACTTTTTTTTTTTTTTTATAATATTTAAGATTCGTTGACAATTCGTGAAATTTCGAGAAAACTCAAAATTTCACGACACGCTTTTGAAGGTGCGCGCCTAGCGAGATTGTCAGTTTTGAGCCCCTACGACAACTTTCTTCGAACGCTACCTTCGACGAATCGCAACAAGAAAAAAATTAAAAAATCGTAATTTTTCTTGAATAAAAAAATTAATTAATCATTTTTCTTCAATTAAAAGAAAAAATTCCGAAGTCTTCTTACGCCATCGATATGTCCTCTTTGACGCTGAGTTCCTCCCGAACCTGAAAAAAAATTAGAATTCGAAATCGAAAAAAAAAAAATAAGAATTCGAAATAAAGAATTGAAAAATTTGGAATTTTTAAATAATTTCAAATCAGTCGATATTTTCACCTCCGCTTCGACTCTTGATGTATTGAATGTCTTAGAATGTACCACTCCGTGTCGGAACGCTTCGGGCGATGACCTAATAATAGTAATTTAAAAAAAAGCGTGAAGATGTTTTTTCTCGGTGTCTATTAAATGTCCATTATTCTTCGTGCGTTAAAGCACGGATAATTGTTTCTGCAATTCTACCGATAATTCACTGTTTCCTCGTGTGCCTATCGATGTGTTAACAAAAAGTGAAATAAAAAATAGAATAGCGAAAGTGATTAGCAAACGGGCAAGGGAAGAAATCGCACCTTGCCCCGCCGCTAATTAAATTCCTTCGTAAGTTCAAACTGCAAAAAAGCAGGAAATTCAACGGAGACAAAAAAAAAAAAAAATCGCTGTTTCTCAATGTTTTATCGCATTCTGAATTACGTAAGTGTTTAATGCGCAAGCGCGAGTCTCCCGGAACTGCGACTGCCCCGGATCCTGGAACTCGTGTTCGCAAATTAATAGTTAAAAAAATTTTTAAAAAGTAAAAAAGAATGCCATGGGCATACACAGGGCAACATGGAAGCAGACGGGCTGGCAAGAATGGGATCTGCAGGATCCATTTCGGCCACCCCTACGTCGGTACCGGTAGCCCCGGGCGTTATCAAGGAGATCATGAGGAGGTGAACCGCCGAGCAGTTCACTTCCCTGTGGATCTCGGCGCCGGGGTCAAGACACGCGAGGACTCTCTTCGCGGGCCCATCTGAGAAACTGGGCTCGGAATTGATAGCCCTCGATAGGCAAAAGCTGAGGTGGCTGGTAGGCCTGATTTCGGGCCACTGGTTCACCCGGCAGCATTTG
>JAPYZD010002590.1:0-15417 GCA_030522725.1 Ichneumoninae sp. B BG-2022a
TTCGTCGATTGATTAATTCGTCGATTGATTAATTCGTCGATTGATTAATTCGTCGATTGATTAATTCGTCGATTGATTAATTCGTCGATTGATTAATTCATCGATTGATTAATTCATCAATTGATTAATTCATCAATTGATTAATTCATCGATTAATTATTTCATCGATTAATTAATTCATTGATTCACTAATTCATTTACCAGTTAGTCGGTCGTTCGTGAAAACCCGTAATTCGAATACGCCCGATATAGCGAATGAAGTCATTCGTCACGCATCCGGCGAGCATCACCGTCCCGGTGTTGAGGTAACAGTGGTTATCGCGGAAGCTAAAGTTCCCCCGTGGCCGTTTATCGCAATGTGTCTGAGCCGTAATGCGTTTAAGAGTTAATCGCACAGTCGACGCTCGACGAGACACAGAAGCCCACGGTGGTTACTCTCCGTCGATCATCGCGTCGCCGGCTCCTCTAATAGCATTAGACGGCTAACAAATCCGTCCGATCGTGGCCTTGCGGACTCCTACGAGGCCATCGTCTACAAAGGTCGCGCCGCCGGCCGGCGCGCTTGTCACGCGGTCGAGGATTTTGTGTATGCACATCGTCCCCAACCAGTGTTTTCTTCTGCGTTTTCATCGCGTTCGCGAAAAAAATCTACTTTTTCCCTCCGGAATCCACAGCTGCGCAGAGAATCCTCTTTATACCTGAAACTCGGAAGAAAACCTCCAATAAAAGGATTACGCAATGCCTCGTGTGCGAGAAAAAAAAGTATTGTCTCGATCGCGTGTTATCGTTGTAATAAAAGAAAATCCGATAAACGAGCGGAAGCTCGCGCTACCGGAAGTGGCCACGGGAGACGCGACGGGCGAACAATGCGCTCCCGCGACAGCTTCGACTGAGTGGAAAAAAAAAAATAATTGTACTTATTGTCGCGAAGAATGTCGAGATTTTTTTACGACCAAGCTTTAACATACTCATTATTACTTGCGTCTTCGTTTGTATCTCTGCTGCCTAGGTCTTTGAAATTACGTGTCATTGCCGCCTGTCGAGTGAGAAACTATTGCGAGAAATAAGTCAGTGCTGTTTCCCGCGAGATGGCAGCACCTCCCACCTGTGCAGAGGCGAGCCAGCTGATCGACAGCGGTGGATGCGCCGTTGGTGTGCGGCTTCCGTTGTCCCCAGAGCCTAGCTGAATCGTTCGCGGTCAGTACTTGGATGGGTGACCGCCTAGACGTGCACTAACTGGCGCATTGGAACCGTTGAGCGGGAGATCGAAGTCTGAGGATTGGTGTTCGCACTCGAAGTATAAGAATGCGAACATCGAGACTCGGTTGGAATGACCGGCTGTATCGATGCTTCTGCAGTTTCCCTGTGTCCTTGTGTAAATGCGATACAGTAGGGGGGAGAAACGTTCAAATTGCTAACCGGGCAATATGCAATAAACACCCAAGACCTTCTGACGCCGTCCAGGAACAGAATTTACGTGGCCACAGAGCGAAACTTGAGAGAAAGCCCTTCAATAAAAATCCCTGGAAACACGCCCTGTTTAACAGAATGGTGTCAGGGCTTGGAATGCCTTACTAGCGGTAGTTACCCAGATGGACAAGCGCCACGAAAAGTAGCAGCTGCCGCAATAATTGCGACAACTGCTACTTTCCGTGGCGCTTATCTACCTGGATACAGATTCGGAATCACTAAACGAATTTAAGAACAGGCTGGACCTGCATATTTTTACACGACATTTATATACATGGATACGCGAAATCATGATTATATATGTTCACACAAAATTTAGAAAAATTTTAAAGAATTTATAACAAAAGAAAAATGTATTCAGTTAACGAGATGCAGATTTTACAAGTGTTGCACTTCCTTTCTGTAAAGTTTAATAATAACAATTATTACAATAATAAAATATTCATATAAGAAAGTGTTGCGATGGCTGTATGGGAAAATTGTCCCAAAGCCAATACTCTTTTCCATTTCCTTTGTCTTTTCTATTTTCTCAATAAAAAGAAAAGTGAGCCAGCTACAAACTTCAAACCACGGACACAAGTATCGGGCACAACATTTTATTAAAACTTACTGTACAATATTGACGAGCGATAAATAACGGCGATATAAAAACGAACCGAGAGTTCATTTGGAGCTTTTAGTCTTGTTTTTGCCCCAGTCCTCGGAAATATAAGTCAAAAGGTCGGTCAGACCCTCGAATTCGGTTCTGCTCTGAGGAGGATCGTTTCTAGGTATCCTCGGAAGTATGGAGCCCATTTTTTGTCGAAACTCCACAGCGTTGGTCGCGCCGGAGAGTTTCCATATGCCGTAGAAGATCACGCCGCATCCGCCGATAGCGTAAACGGTGCCCCAACCGAGAGCTCTCAGCGCGAGCGACGCACCGCTCTCCGTCGTTCCTTTCGCTAATCCGGCCACTCCGTCGTTAAAATACTTTGGATCTTTCTTTCTGGCTGACGCAAGTGTCGTCCCGAAACCAATCAGGGCCGATATTCCGGTAACGGCACTCAGAAATATAACGCCTAAAGATTTTTATTAAATTTTTTATTATTAAACAGGCACCAGTTTTTTCAGGTTAAAATTTTACGATCTTTCGACTGAGGTAAATAAGCTTATTTGCCGTGAGTCGTGACACAAACTCACCGTAAATTTTGTCCCTGCTCTTGTCCGTACTCTGCGTCGTCGCTGACAAGTTACCCTTGACTATCGTTTCACTGTTGTTCGAGTCGGTTGAAAGCAAAACATCCGTGTTCGTCGCCATTGTGTTTCACGAGCCACCGTTGCCAACGGCGAAAAACGTACGTTCGCGCCGTGTCAAGCCATACACTTTACGGTAAGCTACGAGAAACTTTTGTGACCGTATTTTCGAAACACGATGCGGGTTTTGGAGGTTCTCTGGGAGAGTTCGAAAGGGCAGCAAGCCGGATAGCGCTGGACTATCAATAAACATGCAGTACGTGTGAACCATTATGTGATATTGATGAGTTATTGATCTAATATTTTATTTGTACCGTGCGATGCACGAACGGTACCCAAATGTTTTCTGCAATGCTAATTCGTTATACAATTTATGCAGTATTTTTTATTTATTTATATTATATTATTGTCGGGGTGATTCGTCTACACAAAACTCAAGTTGAGAATCGAAAAGACGAGCATATAAAGTTTGAACACTGCTATAGAGTTTGAATGTATAATACTACATAATATATAATACATAATTCCGAGTAACATTTCTCGTTAAGAAATAACATCAGATATATATGACTATCAATGTAAGAGATGGACTTAATTCTAAAAGGAAGATATGGGAGAGCTAATTTAAGAGAAATATTCGTTAAACTAAACAGACTGGACTTTATCTTTTGTAAAAGGGTTTATTCCGTCATAAATAAATAAATATATGAATAAGTAAACAATATGGTGAGACAAAAATTACGTCACAATACAGTAATTCTACGAAATATTAAAATACCGGTATTTCCACATCTCTACTCGCTTCCGACGGTTGAAAAACCGTGTCTCTGATTGGCCGCACGGCGGAGTGCGCGGCCAATCGAAGCGCAGCGTCGCTCAACCGCCAGCAGCGGCAGGAACGACGCCACGCCATGAGAATTCAATTTCTCGCAGCCGGTCATTAAGAACGCACGTGCGCTCTTACGTTCGAATGTCATAACAAAAAACTTTTTACCACGAATTGACGCCCGCAAATTCGTTGTAAATACACGGGAATCGCGGGTGATTCGTTATCGCATTAAAGTGATCTCGCGGTACGTGAGTTGTTAAGAAACACCTGCAAGGAGTTTTCCAATTGTCAGCCAGCCGTCAAAAGTTCCGGTCGCGCGAGATGCCAGCGAAGAATCTTCGCGCTCGTCGAATCGTCAACAAGTCGCCGCGGGGTGGAAGGAGAAACCGGTCGACCCAACCTCGAAAATAAGTCCGACCGCGTGCGTTCGACGCGTGAGTAAAAAGAACACATTTCGTCCACGTTTTTTTAAACCATCAAACAACCTTTCGATTCTTTCTCGTCAAACTTGCTCCGCACAACACGGTTCTTACTCGCAATAAAATAAACGACAACCAACGCGCTAAATAGCAATTAACTACCGCGTCATAGAAATTTACTCGCTTCGAGAATTCGAAAAGCGATAATAAAAAATTCACTGAAAGTAAAAAATCGTTCCACCAACGATTTTTTTTTTAAATCATCGAACGGCAGATGTTTCGCGCGCAAAGTTGAAAAATCGCCGCGCGATGGTTCGCGGCAGAAAACCCGTTCGCGGTGGTAAAAGAAAATTCGACAAACGCAACGAGCGTCGACCGAAGGCGAAGAGGGGTAAATTTAATATCAGAGAAGCGTCCTACGTGAAGGAGCGCGACGCGAAGAATGCGGAGATTGAGAACAGAAGAAAAATATTGGCCGAGGAGAAGGAGAGACACAGGGAACGAGAGCGTGAGTCGTCGGAGGAGGAGGAGGAGGATGAACAGGATCCGATGAAGGCGTTGCTGGCTACTTTCTCCGGCAAGAGGAACACCACAAAGGCTGCGATAGAGTCAGAATCGGAGAGCGACGAGGACGCCGAGGAAGAGGCCGACTCTGAGAATGAACCGCAGGATTTAGACTCTGAAGATGAAAATCTTGACGTTGCCGCAGCAAATACCGATTCGGAGGATGGATCGGCTGCCGAAGATGAAACGCAGGAGATTCCGCAGCCACCGAGCAATGGAGAAGACGTCGTAGTCGAGGCGAAGGAGGATGACGAGGAAGACGCAGAGACGGCTCTCGAGGACGCTGGTCACGTCCGAGATCCCTTCGCAGTCCATCTCAACAAGGATCTCGGAGACGGGCTGTACGCCTCGGTGGCCAGCGTTCCGCAGGTCGCTGAAACCTCCAGAATGACTTGGCCGAAGCTGGGAAAGATTATAGCTCACATACCCAAAGTCGCTCCGCAGGATTCTTCTGCGGCTCTGAAAAGGACCAAAGTTTCCTTATTGGAGGACAAGCAATTCGCAGAGCCGGGTTGTCTACCTGAGATCGTAGACACTGCGGATTGGAGCAAATTGTACGTCAAAGCGCAGATTCGCAGCAACATTGCTGCGGCGAATGCTGCGAATGTGAAAAATAACGACGTGAGTGCTGACGGTTCTTCCCTGACGCCCCTGCAGAGAGAACTCTTCTCCGTAATGAACAATTATCAGGATCTGCTCTACTGCGAGAGAACATTTACAAATGCGGACGAGATTCGTTTCGTTTACTGTCTGCACATGATAAATCACGTGCTGAAGACCCGAACAAAAGTTTTGCACCATAACGCTAAATTGGCGAAGTCAAAGAGATCGGACATGGCTGAAGTGCCGGACGAGTATCGAGACCAGGGACTCGTGCGACCTAAGATACTGATAATCGTTCCTTTCAGGCACTCCTGCCTGAAGATCGTCGAGACGCTCATCGCTATTCTCATAGGGGAGGACAAGGGAGGCTCGGTGATGAACAAAAAACGATTTCTGGAAGATTTCGGCGGCAACGAGATTTCCATGCCGAAGAAAAATCCAAAGCCGGAAGACTACGAGATGACTTTTCACGGCAACACGGACGATACCTTCAAGATCGGTATATCGTTGACCAAGAAAACTCTCAAATTGTACTCTGACTTTTATTCTTCGGACATTATAATCTCTTCGGTTCTGGGACTGCGCATGACCGTCGGTGCCGAGGGCGAAGAGGATCGAGACTACGATTTCTTGGCCTCGATAGAGCTGCTTGTGATGGACCAGACCGAACTCTTCGTCATGCAAAATTGGGATCATCTTTTGCACGTTCTCGATCACTTGCATCTTCAGCCGAGGAATTCTCACGACACGGATTTCTCTAGGGTGAGAAGCTGGTGCGTCAATGGTTGGACGAAGTATTACAGACAGTCTATCGTCTTCAGTGGCGTTAGTTTGCCGGAGATACACGCCATATTCAACAAAAGATGTTACAACTACGCAGGCAAGATAAAAACTGCGAATCCGTGTCAGCGTGGCTCCGTCTGCCAGGTCGTCGTTCAGATGCCCCAAATTTTTCACAAGTTCGATGCGTCCGCTAACTCTCAGGCGATCGAAGCGAGGATGGAATTTTTCATATCCAAGATACTGCCGCAGTACAGGGACAGCATAATGAATCACACGCTCATATACGTTCCATCTTACTTCGATTTCGTTAAGTTACGGAATTTCTTCAAGAAGGAAGAACTCAGCTTCGTTCAGATATGCGAGTACTCGAAGGACGCCAAAGTCGCTCGCGCCCGAGACATGTTCTTTCACAGCGACGCTCATTTTCTGCTGTACTCAGAGAGATTTCACTTCTTTCGACGGATCCGCGTCAAGGGAATAAGACATCTCATATTCTTCGCTCCTCCAACTTTTTCGAATTTCTACACCGAGATGTGCAATCTCATGCAGGAGGCCAATCAAAATCCTCGCGCCGGCTCCGAGAGCAACATGACCGTAACGACGATTTACTCCAAGTACGACGCTATGCAGCTCGCCGCTATCGTCGGCTCCGAGAGAGCCAGCAAAATGATCAAGTCCGACAAGGCTATACATATGATCATGACCGGAGAGTAAGGAGTTTTTTTTTAATGTACATAAACGACTGACGAAAAAAAATAAAAACTCTTGTGAATATATTAACAACAATTATTAGTTTGTTTTTTTTTTATTATAGCGAAGACGATGTATCGTCGGGTTTTCAAGAACCCGAGAGAGTTCGACTAGTTTGGAGGAAATGAGAAATTGATTTTAGTCAAATATTTATCGCATTCCATCGATCGATTTTCGACGTAATCATGGATTTCTCTCTGATAAAAACTACCCGTACAAATTAACTCTTATAAATTAACTATGTACTCTTCGAATGAGTACTTAAGAGCCCGCGGCAAATATCTCATTGTACGAGCCCTCTATTGCGAAAATCTCGCTCCGAATTAATCCAAAATTTAGTCCCTCGAACGGCTGCCGAAGTAAAATGGCTCTTGAACAAAGCTGCCCATTCAGACAAAACCGAAGTCGCCGTTTTGCGTCAACTGCTCCGGTTCCTGCTATTTATCCACGTAGTCCGGTTCGGGCTGAACCACCGCTGGGACCGCCGAGCCTGATTGTTCGGACGCAAGTTCCGCATCTCCCGCAGGACCGGCTATCATCTCAATCGGAACTTCTTCGTTTGCTTCTAAAGTAGACGGAAATTTTCCCACAGGCTCCGTATCGTTTATAGGCAATTTCGCTTCCACCCTCGTGATAGACGAACCTGTAAGCACAAAAAAACAATGGCATTAGAATACTTTCTTTTCACTTTTGTTTCAGGCATTGACTCTTTAAATCCGAAGCCTCTCTCATCGAAAAAATGATTTCTTACTGTCACTATTTTGTTCGAAAAATTATTAGAAAAAAAATCGGTGACGCTGGCACACTTCGGCTCAAATGTTACAATTTATTACACATGACACAAGAATTTTCAGAACTTTTGCAGATTTTCAAATTGCCGCGATCAATATGTTAATTTGTTTAATTATAAAAAATCATAAACAATTTTTGTTTAGTCTAATAAAAAATATGAGTGCTTTTGAGAGTTAGTTCCATCATATAAAAAATCGCGGGCCCAATCCAAGATGTGAAGGGTTAGACGCAGGTCGAATTGGTGGGAAATGTCCATAAACAATGTTCGATGTACCGTCAGTTCTCGCGATCTCGGCGACCACAGGTATCGTCACGTTGAGGCATTCGACCTTTGCGGTTGAGTTCAGACTGGTTTGTCTGACGGTGTATAACGCGTGATCCTTCGGATCCCAGATGAAAGTGTAGTAGAGCGATAGAATAATGGCCGCGAGACTGACGGAAACGACGTACGCCACGACCGTCAACACTCGAACGACCTTTTGTCGATGTTTGGGTTCGTAAAGTTTGTCCTTGCTCTCCTCGCCGGCGAGCTTGACTTCGTTAGAATTCTTTGCGTTGCCGTCGTGCCGATTGCCCAAAGTACGACTTATGCTGGCCATCATGTTCTGAGCGCTCATCTTTCGTGGCAATTGCATCGTGCAAGATTGTGTAAGTCGCGCAGAGTCAGCCAGTCGAACTCTTCTATCTTCGTCGGCACGAGACTTTTCGGCGATCACGAGAACTCGTCTCCATTTGCGTTTCCTGACGAGATCATGGCGAGAATGATAAATAGTAAATAGTAAGAATCAGGCAGCCGGTTTTATATTACCGATGCTCGGACAATTAAGGATGCTTCACACATTCCCAGACAAAAGTGAGGTTCAGTGAGGATTTGAAGACTTCTTATTGGTATAAAAATCTGAAAAAATGTCAACTGCATTAAAGATGCCAAGAACATTGATTTTGCGTAATAATAATGTCAAAAAGTTATTAACAGATTGCTGAAAAAAATGTTTACAACATAATAAGTAAATCTAATCTAAAAAATAACTAACTAAAAAATGTTGAAATGTACAACAATTGAAATGTACAAATTCAAGACTTCATTTAAATTGCAAAAACAAAAGGTTTTATGATTTAAAAAATAATCATTTGTTTATAACTTTTTGGCATCATTATTATGCACAATGAAAGGTCTTGACATAATTAATGCGTCTGATTTTTTCAGATTTTTGGCATATCGCGAAGTACTGAAATTTTGATCGAATTAAGCTTTGGGTTCGGAATGTATGTGTGATGCATCCTTAAGGGTATCCCCAGATTTCAGCAGTTATTAATCGATCAATAAGATTTTTTTTTTCAAATTAACTGAAATCAACGTCAAGCCAATTTCCGGACAATCTATCGTCTGTCTTTCAACAAAATGCGACAATAGAAATTAATTTAGGCTTAAACCGTATTAAACTTTTTTCTGCGCATCAAATAATGTTTGTAGATACGATTACAAGCGTCAAATTGAATGTCTGATACTTAAATTCGAAATAAATCAAATCTCCATAGGAGCATCCAACGACTGTGACGTGAACGAGCATTCGTACTGTAACCTTATCTTTCGGGTTTCCGGACATGAGAGATTACCACAGATAGAACGATCAAAAGCGCGGATGATTTTTTTATTTCTCGTCTCGTAAACAATCGATCCGGCTGGCAAAGCTCCTCGGAGATATACGTCTCGAGCTGAGTGACGTTGAAGAACTATATACACGTCTTACGATCTTCTTGTTTACACAACTTTCTCATTTATGTTTCAATGCTTCGCGCGCGTAGAACGAAGTTAACGACTTGTTTTTTTTTTTTTACTTATTGGTGTTTTTCTATTACCGACTGACGATAACCCAAAATTTTTAATTGCGAACTCATCGATCCGACAACGAAAACAAAAGCGTGTTGGATTAGATTTACAAAAGACTCCATCATTCGCCACAGCAAACGTACCTCGAAAGCCGTACCTGCAGCGAAGGCTTTCTCTGATCGGTTTTTAAAAATATTTCTCTCCGTCACCGAGCTCCGAATTCGGTCGTCCCATAAATCGCTTTGCCGAAAATTTCCCTCCGCAGATTGTTGTTTACTCCCGAAGCAGCGTCGCGTCCGTCACTCTCCCTCGTGCCACGAGCGCAGTCTCGCCAGAATCGGACCTCCCGGCGAAAGGAAAAACCCTCGATCATACGACGCGAGAATCTTTGCTAATTTCTTTCGCTCCTCTTTCTCCAAATTCACGTCTTCAAGATTCGAAGTTTTTATTCAGGCGCACAAAGTGGAAACCATGACTGCGCCCACGGATCTTCTCCTACGACCTATTTCGGGACCTGCGTGCTCGCAGCGCTCCCAATCCGCCTCTGCTACATCTATATCCGTCGCCCACAGAAGCAGAGGGCGCCAGCTCGCAGCTTCGCGCCTGCGCACTGACCTGCCTCACGCGGCGGCCATGTTTCGGCGGATGGCTATATAGTTCTCTATTCAACGCGGCTTCCTCTCTCCGGGACGTGCGAAGCGTCGAACTTTACGATTCAATCGAGCTTTTCACGACAGATCCAATGCCCGCTGGCACTACTGCGGGGACAAAAGGCGCGTAACGGCCTTCGTACGGAATTGCGTTGTTTTCTTTCTTTCATCACGCAGAAGCACACAGCTGCAATAGTTAATGAAATAATATCATGTTTCTCGTTGTAGCTCCTCTTAATGTACACAACGTACAATTGATGAGTTAGTTTATTGGAATTTAAAAAAGGAAATTATAAATGGACTGCAGTGTCTCTGGACGTTAAATGAGATGCTTGCCAGTGATTCGAGTGTGTAAAGTCCGTAGGAACGTTGCGACAGGGAGATGTAAATGCAACCTGTTTTATTGTTCAATTTCTAATGTAATACCGTTTATTCACACAACGTACTATTAATGAGTTACTTCATTGAAATTAAATGAAGCAAATTTTTATAGTTGATGAAATAGTAATCATGTTTCTCGTACCTCCTTTTAATCTATTAATGAGATAATGAGTTACCTCATCGGACTAAAAAAAAATTGTAGCTGCGCCGCGATGTTTCTGGACGTTTGATTTTTTTCAGATTTTTATAACATTGGGAAGTGTTTGCAATTCTTGCCCGAATTTCCCGAATTTAGGCGGAATGAACATCACTCGCTCCAACCTCCTTAAAGAGTTACTTTATTGGAATTATGAAAAGAAAATTATAATAGTTAATGAAATAATAATCATGTTTCTCGTCGTGACGCCTTTTAATCCATATGACGTACTACATGGTGGCCGCGGTCAGGGAAACCCGGGAAAACCGGGAAAAGTCAGGGAATTCCAAAATTGGAATTCCAAACAGGGAAAAAGTAAATTCCTTGACCAATTCCCGAACCTTCTATAAATAAATAAAAAGGATATAAAAGGGAGGCTTAAAAAAATTGGCAACATTAAAAACAATATAGAATTAAACATTAATACAATAATTAGGCATGTTCATTTGTATTGTTAATTGTTTTAAAAATTGAAGTTGTTAGAAGTTTGGTCAGGGAAAATGTTTAATTCGTCAGTGAAGAGTCATGGAATTTTTTCCGGGAAAAAAACGGCCACCATGTACTATTAATGAGTTACTTTATGGGGTTACAAAAGAAAGTTACAATCGAGCCGCAATGGCCCTGGACTTTAAATGAGATGCTTAATTCATATAACGTACTATTAATGAGTTACTTTATTGGAATTATAAAAAGAAAATTATAATAGTTAATGAAATAATAATGATGTTTCTCGTTGTAGCTCCTTTTAATCCATATGACGTACTATTAATGAGTTACTTTATGGGACTGCAAAAAAAAGTTACAAACGAGCCGCAGTGGCTCTGGACTTTAAATGAGGTGCTCGCCAGTGATTCGCATGTGTAATTAAAGTCCCTCGGAACGTCGCTGCAGGGAGATGTAGATGCGATCTGTTTTTTTTAATTGCTACTTCAGGAGACTGCGTTACATCACACGCCGACGAGCATTTGAAAGGGGCACAGGTGGTGGAGCTATATTTGTGGAAACTAAGTTAACTTGCTCGTCTATATGAAAAACGTGGAGGGTGTACGCGAACGGTAATTAATTGGACGTTCCCTCGACACGCATTCTTCGCTGCGTAGCTGCCTCACCCTCTCGGGCTTGCAGAAGGGCGAGCGGGGCAAAGTGGACCGGTATTTCAGATGAGACCTACTCTTTTATGTGTTTCGTGAAAAACTTGTAAAAACAGTCCGTTTTGCACCGCTATTTCCCGTTATTGTATTTTTATTCGTGCCGTTAGTCACGCTGAGAACACTTTGTTTTCTCTCCCTCGCTTCTAATCCAATAACTGAAAGAAAAGTGGTCGGACACGCCTTTGTTTCGAGAACGTTAGGGTCCGACGGTCCTGAAGGGGTGCCCCTTCGATCATCGAGCGGGTAAACATCGTTCAGGCTCATTTATTCTACACCCCCGTAGAGCTGAGGCGTCCTGCGAGACGAACTTGTCTCACCATCAATTGTTAACCCATCGATAATCGCACTTTCGTATAATAATAATAATAATAATAATAATTATTATTATTATTATTATTATTATTATTATTATTATTATTATTATTATTATTTAGAGAATAGTACATTACGATACTAGTGTGAAAAAAAATGCTGACGAGTGTTGCAATCACACGAGTTAAGAAAAGAAAAGAGCTTTTCGCACGAGAATCATACAGTTTTATTTCACTAGGTGTGAAAATTGGGTTTTACGCACCCAATGAAGCCTGCGCGATATAATGTAAGTTTTACACTTTTTAAATTTGCTTCTCTATAAATTGAATTGTAAAAAAAAATTATTGCACGTGCCTCGATGATCCTGAAATATGTCTCGGTATTTATCATTCAAGAAAATTAATTACATGTTGAAAAAAAAAGATTAATATTCTTTTTGAATATTGCATGGATTCTGTTTCGCTCCACCTCTGGTATAATATTCACGGATATTGGCTTTTCCACTACATTTCGTAACGTATTATGTAGCAAAAGAAAAAAATGATCGGCTTTCAAGAACTTCTTTGTTGATTTGATGCGAGCCGAAGGCGACCACCCACGCGGTGAATTACCCTAGTCTATTATTCGGCATTCATCGTCTCGAATAAAACTTTGGCGCTCTGCATGGAGCATCGAACTTAAGATCGAAGTGTGGCTTTGACTTCATTGGGTGCTTAAGATCTATCTTAGCTTAGAACTTAAGTCTGAACTCAAATTTGATTGTAGTTCGAGTTCAATCTTAAATTCGAACTCAAGTTTGAACTTAAGATCGAAGTCTGGCCCGAACTTCATTGCATGCTTAAAATCTATCTTAAGTTCGAACTTAAATTACATTCGAACTAAAGTTTGATACTAAGTTCAATCTCAACTTCAAACTAATGTTTTAAAATTCGACCCTAAGTATATCAAGTTATAATTTAAGAAAATGAAGTTACAATTTAAGAACATTAAGTTATAATTTACGAAAATGAAGTTCCAATTTAAGAAAGTTAAGTTATAATTTTAAAAAATGAATCACATGTTAAAAAGGAATCTTGATAGTCTTTTTCATGTCTGAATGCTGGGATTCTGTTTTGCCCCAGCTCCAGCATGATCTTCACGAATATCGGCTCGTAATGCATTCCGTAATAGAAACAAAAAAACCGCATTTCAATAACTTCGTTGTTCGCCCGTCGCGCGCCGAAGGCGTCGAAGCACGCGGTGAATTTATCCCGGTCTATTATTCGAAATTCATCGTCGCGAATAAAATTTTAGCGTTCCGCATGGAGCGCTGTAAATCATAGAAAGGCGAGTGAGCGGCCAATGCGCGGTTCTCCGTCTCGTCCGGTTCGCGCTATAGCCGAGAAAATATCGGCGTTTTCCAGAGCGGAATATCCGCTTCCGAGATTACGTCTGCCTTTCATTACTTTTATTCGATAGGAACAAAGTGAACAAACGGTTTCTCTCTGCGAGTTTTCAGTTTCGCTCTGGAACGGTAGTTTTTTTTTTTTTTTTTTTTTTGTGTTTCTGAATTATTTTGTGTATTTTTCTTCGTGTGTGAAACTTAAGGCTCGCGTAACGCTCCCACCCGAGGCGAGCGGCGAAGCCCCGTAACGTTTGACTCGACCCTGGTCCATTATTACGCGGACTTTGCAAACGGATAATCGTTTCAGCCTACCCTCCTCGACCACCCCTCCGGCACTTCCCCGCCTTTATTTCTAAGGCTTTAATTATTACGTTCTGGAATGCCCGCGGCGAGGCCGAGCGTTCGAACGCGATCCGGAGCTTTCTTGCCGCGAACCAATCGAGCTCTCTCAATATCACCGGAGCGCATTTATGAGTCAGCTAAAGCCACGAATTCACCCACCACAGGAAAAGACTCGATTACTCGAAGACAGTTTAACAGGGACGACATTTTTTTTTATTTCTCCTAAATGCAAATTAATTAAAACCGGTGAACTAAAATTTATGAAAATCACATTAGAGTGTTAAGATAATAATTAATAATTAATAATAATAATAATAATAATAATAGTAATACGACACAGCTTCATAGATAAATTACACCCGCGGCAGAAGAGACAGAAAAGCGATCCGAAAATGAAGTTAAAAAAACAAACATAAGTAACGAAATCTTATTTGATTATTTAATTTTTTTTTAAAGAAATGAGTCGTCGAAAACATCTTTAACGAACAATATTAATAATAATAATACGACACAGTTTCATAGATATATTACTTCCGCGGTAGAAGAAACAGAAAAGCGATCCGAAAGTGAAGTTAAAAAAACAAACACAAGTAACCAACTTTTATTTCATTTATTATTTTTCCCCCCAAAGAAACAACCTGTTGCAAAGATCTTTGACGATCAGTTTTCAATTCGTACTTTCATGAATTCCGAAGTATTTTTTTTGTTGCTGCATAAAATAGCAAAGTCTCACGATAACTTCGTGTAGGTCGAGATTTCAGCGTTCTACTTTTCTCAATTGGTAAATGCCCAATACCGTAAATCGTCGAGAAGGAATGCGTAGCGTTATTAAACTTCCGGTTCTCTAGTCAGGTCGTGCAGACGCGCCAGCTGAGCGGCCCACGAATCCCCGTCGTTGCGAAAGTGTATTGAAAAGCACACAAACATTGCGCAATCGGAGCGTTGCGCAATCCGAAATTGCCGGCGAGCCATTTTCTATACAAAGTTTACGACCAAACTTATACGGCGAGTTCTCCAAGAATTTATCTTACCGAGTTTCGCCGGTCGGACGGCGAATCCGAGAGGTTTCCAGTCTAAGCCCCGTTGTTGGTCGGAGGCCGCGGTGGTTCCGAGCGTTTCCGGTTGGGCCTGAGCCGGTCTCGATTTTCCGGAAGTCCCGACAGTCGAAACGCTCCTCTCTTCCAGCCCGATCGAAATCGGTTGCACTTCCGGTGGAAAATTCATCGAACTCTTTCTCATCGGTTCTTCAAAATGTGGACCAAAATTAGCGGTGGTTCCGAGCGTTTCCGGTTGGGTCTGAGCCGGTCCCGATTTTCCGGAAGTCTCGGCAGTCGAAACGCTCCTCTCTTCCACCCCGATCGGAATCGGTTGCTCTTCCGGTGTAAAATTCGTCGAACTCATTCTCATCGGTTCTCCAAAATTTGGACCAAAATTAGCGGTGGTGCCGAGCGTTTCCGGTTGAGCCTCAGCCGGTCCCGATTTTTCGGAAATCCCGACAGTTGCGATCGGAATATTTTGCACTTCCGGTGTAAAATTCCTCGAATTCTCGAGCAACTCTTTCGGCCTACTTCTCATCGATTCTCCAAAATTTGAACCAAAAGTAGCGGTGGTTCCGAGCGTTTCCGGTTGAGCCTCAGCCGGTCTCGATTTCCCGGAAGTCTCCTCAGTCCCGGTCGCAACCGGTTGCACTTCCGGTGTAAAATTCCCCGAATTCTCTCGCGACTCTT
>JAPYZD010002591.1:0-15416 GCA_030522725.1 Ichneumoninae sp. B BG-2022a
ATTACATTCGCATACTTGGCTCTTCAACAGTATCACCGTGACTCCGCACATGGGAGGTTTTGAACAGCGACAATTTAGCACAATGCCTGTCCCCGGGTGCTTCCTCGTTTCCCAAGGTGACGACTCGGTCCTTCCGTCTCTTTACCGTAAGGAGATTTCCGGTGTCGTCTGAAACGCCCGCGACAATAATTTTCCGACCGACCGTAATCTTAATGCCCTCGTCTAATTCTCTCCTTCTACAGCGAAGAGTGGAACGAATGATCAAAGTGCAAAAGAAAGTACCGCCACCGTTGATCGGATTAGCTCTCCGAAGAGGATGAGGAGGAAACGGAGGTAGCAAAAATAAATAAAATTGTCGCGAATCGTCCGGAAATGCCCAGCGGTATAACAAAATAAATCATGGAAGTTTGCGGGTTTTAGTGTTAGCGAGCCGAGTCTACTTGCTCAGAAAACCACACCTCTTCCTCTTCCTCTTCCTCTTCCTCTTCCTCTTAATCTTCTCATTCTGGAGTGTTATGGAGAGTATGAGCGAGGAATTACGATTAGTTTAACCGTCCTGCGATATGGAAGCATAAATCGCGTTGATGCCCCGGCTATGCAGCCATTAGGTTCTGTTGCCGCTGTGTTGTGCACGCGGGTACGGGTAGGAAGGAATGCCCGTATGTGCAGTAGGTAGGTAGGTACATATACGGTGTACGGTCTCCCGCGGCCGATGCTCCGTTCTCTATCCGGCGCTGCGCCAGGCCGGTACCGGTAAATATACCGCGTCGCGGAAGACGGTGGGGATCTTGTTCGCTCCGGTGCCACCAGCATCGCGGGTATCCATCCCTACGCCCCTGGCGAATTATTAATCCCAAAAATAAATAAATTAGTCTTGCTACAAAAATTTAATGGACCCCCCACCCGGTTAAAATGGCGGAGCTCGGAAAGACGGTCGCGCCCTCTACAGTTTTAGTAAATACCGAGCAAGAGGGAAAGATCGAGAAAAGCACGGTGGCCGCATGGGACGGCAAACCAGGAGAGCACACCGGTATTCAAAGAGGTGCTACGGGGTTTAATGCCCACGTAGCGATACATCGGAGTGTACCTGGAGTACACGTTATGGGATAGCTCCGTACCTCGGTACTATCCACTTCGCATACCACTCCGTAAGTACACGTACGTACGGCTACAGGCCGGCTATAATAGCCATGTATATCTCCTCCCAGCTATGTTCCACGCTCTCTCTAGCCGCATGGCCAAGCCGGTAACGTACTCGGGCGTGAACGCGGAAACGGTCTGTTATGGGTGTTACTTCCAGACGGCATTACCCTCTGAACACGTTTCCCCGACTGCAGATACCACCGCTAGGAAGAGAGAAAATAGAGGACGACCACCACAAGAAGAATAACAATAATAACGGATCGAAAGAACTCTGCCTCTTCGACTTCCGGTTTTAACTTGGTACTCCAAATGATAATATTGTCTTTTGATAATACCGTTTTTACCACATTTTCTTTTACCTCCTGTACTCCAACGAAATGAGTCACAGTTGTCAGCAGTCGCTTTACTAGCCTATCGCCTTTTATTTCATTTAAGATATTTAATCTCTGGCAAATGCATGATATTTCATTATCGCTTCGCTAAAAAAAGCAACTCTTTGTCAATTATTTCATTCCAGCAACGTTGATTTTGACGTGAACTTTTATGGTTGGCAATGTAATTAAATTTTTTTTTTCTACATGCGGACAATAAATTCTTGGATCATTTATTTAAATTGAAGGTGATTGATCGTACGACCGAGGTTCTCGGCTAATATTTTCTCGAAGCGAGAAAGATATGTATGTATGTATGTATGTGTATACACACACACACACACACACACACACACACACACACACACACACACACACGCGCGCGCGCGCGCGCGCGCGCGCGCACACGCATGTGCTTGAACGCAGGACGCGTGCTGACCTCGAACTTCCGACCGAGAGTTCCGTTACACGCTGCGCAGAACGAGAGAGAGTATACTACATACTTACCTCTGGATCTACCTGCTGGCGAAGTTGGCTATACTTTGCGGCGGTGTAATATAGCCGGGCTGGTTCTCCCGATGCACACACGCGGGTATATAACAACAGCATCGGCCTCGTGGCCTCCTCCTCCTCCTCCTCTTCTCTCGTATTCGCCTCCTTCACCGCGATTCCTCTATGACTCCCGAGCCGAAACCGGCGCTTGAATGGACTCGGTAATTACGTAACGACGGCGCGCGTGCTGCGGATCTCCCTCTCTCTGGCAAGAGAACGCCTCCGCACACTCGACTGTGAGCAAGTGCCGACATCGAACGGTTTCGCGAGCGGGGATGCGTAGAGGACCGTAAAATTGTTAATGACCATCGGTCGCTATTTCCGGGCGATAGATTAATTCTTAAATATTATATCAATCAATATATTCCTTGTTATTGTATTAAGAAGGGACACACCCGGCGCCTGAAAGACTCATAGTCAGAGCCACTGGCTCGTATTTACGGCCTTGATTTTAGATTGAGGATACTGTCGTTCGGGTGTAATAAGCCGCGATGATAATAAGCGTCTCGAGGAAGCACTCCGGCGGTTCTGGCGTCGTCGTATGGGGCCATCGTTCGAAGGTATACAGCTCATAGAAAGTGTGCCATCAGTTTCGTGTTGCCGAGAGCTCGGAACGCAAACGCGTAATTCCGGGCTTTCTACGTGATCCCCGCGACTGCACGAGGCTGCTCGGGCGAGGACGAACAAGAGATTCTAGTAGGGCGCGTTAACGTTTTACACTAACAAATGCGTTCAATTGGCGATATACTGGTCCGGCATACCGAGCCCGCAGGCTCTCTTCCCCGTCGTTGCAGTCTCGCCAATGAGTTGTGAAAATATTCGTCCGGAATCCAGGTCAACGAATCGGCAAGTAGCTGCGCCAGGTAAATTCCACGGAGAGCGTATGATGTACTGTTGTGTCAACTCTTTACTCTTAATTATTTGACGAAACGAATCGAGAATATAATAAAAAATGAAAAACCATTAATTTTTCATTATTTTAATCAATGTTTCACGAAAAAAATTATATATCCCTATATACATATATATATATATATATATATATATATATATATATATATATAAAGAAAATTCGACGTATATAGTGACGTTCGCCAAACGTTGTCTCGTACATGCGAATCGTATCAAAGGGTTACGCGTTAAGAATTTAGCTCGAGCTAAATTCGTAACGCCCCGGTCTGATTTTGAGCCAGTTCCGAATTGGTAATCTTCAGTAATCTTAAATCATTAAATCCTTCTTCGTTTTTCCAAACTCGCGGTATAATTGTTATCTAACGTAAGGGAACTGTTCACTGTGTGCGCTACCTTTCACCGAACGACCTCTCGCGGCCTCGATAAATTCTGGAATCTAATTTCACAGCCTCGGCGTGTACGCGCGGTTATAGTGTCGATAAGGAATTGGCATGCAACGCACGGTGATCCTCGACTCGATCTCTAACTCCTTCTCCGGGACTCTCTCTCTCTCTCTCTCTCTCTCTCTCTCTCTCTCTCTCTCGAGTTCGGATTACTTGACTCGTCGGTATAAACACGGCGGCAAAGTATACGCCGCGGCGAATTCTTCGACGGCTTTTATTATCGGGACGAAGGATGTCAAGGAACGAGAGTCTCTCTCGCGCGCCGGATGAGTTTCATTCGCGAGGCAACTGGGTCATCCCGCTCTCAACTTACAGTCCACCGTGCAGTCTATACGCCGGAGACACTGTGGAAGATTTCTCGTTTCTCAATTTTCAATTCCAGCCAAACTAATATAAATTATTTTATTATTTCTTTCCGAAATAATAAAAATTTCGGATTCGGTGGAAAATACGTTAATCACCGAGCGTCAAAGGGTTAAAACGGCAAGTTCTCGCGAGAGCAACATGAAAAGAAAAGAAAAATTGACGAAAACCTTTCGGTTTGGAACATTAAGAAGATTCATCGGAACAAGAAGAAGAAGGAGAAGAAGAAGAAGAAGAAGAAGAAGAAGAAGAAGAAGAAGAATACGTCCCCGACTGTGGTCTCCTTGTGCCGTTCAAGAACGACTGAAAAGAAGGGAAAAACGAAGAAAAATAAGTGAAGAGCCGGAGGAGCCAAGGAGAGAAGATCCTTTGCGCGTTTAGCAGCGGTAGAAGCGGTTCGCCCTCCTCGCCATTAGAAATCATCACCGGTCCCTCTCCCCAAGAATTTCGAGAATGCGGAAGGAAAGCCGCCGGGGATATAGTTAGTAACCCGAGAAGCCAGTCGTTCGTTTCAATACCCCAGCCCCGTGCGCCAATGCGGCCGTTGATGGCCGATGCTTCCCCCCTCGGCTTCGCTTCGAGGAGAGCCGGAGTTTACGGAGTAACCGGGTGCAAGTATCAAGAGTATCCTTGGCCATCAGCGCCGAGAGCTGTACACCATCCTGAGAACACTTTGCTTTCAACCTTATATATATATATATATATATGTATATATATATGTATTCGTAAATCGTCGATATTACAAGTAATTTCATACACGCGATACCATATGTCGTGCGGCTACTGTCATTCCAAACGTTCCTCGTCTCAATTTATTCGGGATAATTGCACACATAGCTGAAAATTTCTTACACGGCGGTGGGTGACTCTAATTTACGAGGGGGTGAATTTATACCGCTATCTCATTACCGATGTATATCTTTACTGTAACGACAGCTGTAAAATATAGTGGTAACTATTAAACACGGGAGTTGTTACGGGGTCTCGTTAGGTGGATTGAGAGATATCGTGAGTGAGATTTTTCATTTTTTCCTTTTTTTTTTTTTATTATTTTCTTCCTTTTTGAAATTATCAGATATTTGGCGTCGGGGATGTATCTGGTATGTTAGGAAATACAATGCAGTGGAGTCCAACAAAATAATTACACTTTTTATTACCGACCGCGATAATTCTCAACATGGACCTCGCATTAATTAAAAATTATTTGTTGAAATATGTTAAATATCCAAGATGTTGGTTATCGGATATCAACCTTAACCGGATAACACGCGTATCCTCTCCGGAAGCGTAGAATTCCCTATGGAAGGACCGCCGCGGCGCCGCGGGCGCGCAGCCCTCGCTATGCATGCCTGAAGAGAAGCGAACTGGAAGCGGTGGTGACTTGTCGCGATAGAGCAGCATGGCCATTCTCTTGTCGCCGTTATTTATTGTCTTATTATTTATCTTGTATCTCGCTCGGTCTTATCATCGATCTTCGTTTGCCGGCGAGGGTCTCCTGGTCTGACGACGTAATAGCGCGCCGAGTACGTGCTCTCGAGAGGATTCTTACCTATTCTCTATCATCCGCACTGTTATTCCGAGGAGCCGCTGTATCTCCCAGAGATATGGCGCACTCCTTGTTAATCGACGTTGCTGATAATACGTTTATTGGGTGGTCAATAAAATAATTCCTTTCCTTCCGAGATGTATTAAAATCGGTTACATATTACTCCTCGAACGAACTATTGCGGGAGATACACTGAAATTATTGTAAAGACTATTGTTATTAACCACACGTTCGATACAATTGATCGAGCGATGTTGACGAAAAAACATTTCTTTCAGTCTCTTGATTCAAAGGAGGCACGAGGCCGATGGTTTTCTGTCGGTAACTCATGAATTTTTAATACATGTGACGGAGCGATCTGCCCGACTGGCTCTGACTGGCGACTGAACCATGTAGGTCGGTCGGGCCAATGTTCGGCCATGTACAGCCTCGCGTTTGACTCGTCAATTGTTGGTTAGTAGTTTTGAGGCCAATGTTTGCTCGGCAGAGTATTTCCTCAAAATTGGCGGCCACGGCTCGGTCGGTGTTATATTGACTCGCCAATAATCGATTTACCGATGTGACGCCAACATATTGGACCGTCAATCGACGGCTTTCGCCGCTAGATAACGCTTCTCACCCAAGTTATTTCTCGCAAGCGTGTAACCGAGCGTCAATACACAAGAGCATGTGAAATACCAATGTACGATATGTATTGAAAATACATTGACTGAGTATGATCGCTTTGAGAGGTCTCGCAGGAGAAAATATATAAAATATAATGTCTTGCAGATATGCGAAGACAAAAAAGGCATATACCAACTTTCTCAACATTAAAAAACAAAAAAAAATTTATTGCGTTAAAACAACTCTTGCCCCCTATATAAGTAACCTATAGATGGCCTACATTGACAACCAATTATATTGTCCGATCGTCTTGATCAACCTTGGGGCCAATTCTGGCTGTCAACATTGGCAGGTGCTTATCATCCAAGGCTCCCTCGATTATTGGGCCAAGCTCGCATGCCTATTTGATCCGTTGCAGCGGTGAATTCGCGGCTATTCGGCATTCTGATAGCCTCTCCACACGCGAGATAGATGGATAGACGGATAGACGGGTAGACAGAGAGGATAAAGCCAGTGAAATTTTTATTTCTCTGCGAAAAAAGAAAATATTTAATATTAATTGTGAGCCTCTTTCGCGTGAGAATATTTAGTTATCGGAGGAAGCATTAAATTCGTACCGTACGAATATCCGAGGCTGCTCACTTGGGAGATAAGATGATACGTTGAATACTTAACGCGATCGGCCAGGTATGCGCAGATCATGAGTAGGTAATGATAACTCGATGGACTCATCAACGGTCTCTCGACCGAAAACCGAACAGCGGCGATAACATTGAGATTACACCTTTAATATAGAGCCGAAAAAATCTATTGGACGCGATGGGAGTAAAAATCGAAAAGCCTCTATGTACCATTGGCACACACTTGACTTTCCTTCTTTTTATCGCGTTGCACCACCCTTTCACATCCACGCGTGTGATTGTTGCAAATGAGAAAACAGTAGCCGTGCTAGAGCTGTCGGAGAAAGGAAGAGTGGTGGATGCTGGCGGAAGGGAAATAATTTCCCTTTCGGACGGCGGTTATGCCGTATCGTATCTGTAGTCCACACGGAGATGAAACGAGAAATCTCGAAAGATCTCTCGCACACACGCTCCGAGAGTATCGAATTACCGCCGTGTAATTCCGACGCCATTTATTCGGTATGCGTGTACATGTATTCCATCAGCGCCGCCTGCCGGCCGGCTCAGTCCCAACTTGTATACCCAGCTCTTTGCATCCATACGCAATACACACTCATCCGGTGAGCTTGTGTAGTTCGTGCGTATAGCAAATGCCCAGGGATTATTGCACGCGCGCCCAGACGCACTTGCGTGTTACTACGGAAGAAAGGAAACTTGGAACGGGTAATAATAATTCCTCTCTCATTTGTTTACCGTTCGGCGGACACGTGGAGACACGCGGAGACATGCGGAGACATGCGGAGACATGCGGAGACATGCGGAGACACGCGGAGACACGCGGAGACACGCGGAGACACGCGGAGACACGCGGTAATAGCAATTCAGCGAAAGCTGCACGGTAATCGGAATTCCGCTATCGACGGAGGTTGCTTCGCGGAGTTATGCACGTATCGAGCAGTCGCGTCGTTTATTTATTTTTATTTTATTATTTTTTTCTAGATCAAATATATTTTTATTTAATTGAATGATTAAATTTAAACAAAATTACTTAACGTTATATTATACATTATACTACACATTATCGTATGTGTAAAAGGATTTTTATATACCCTCGCTACTCTAACGGAATTCGAAACGAATTGTGCACAATACTGATAATTTTTCCGGCAATGCCCGGTTTCTCAAGAATTTACCATTTCTCACTCATGTAATTATGTGGCGATGAAAAATTGTAGATTTAATCGCTTTAACAACAGCCTCGTCGTTTCTGTATACATACAAGCACGTCGTACAACTTGTTACGTTGTAAAGTAACGGGAGTACTTTACAATATTTACTTTACAGTATCATCGTCATCATCGTCATCATCGTCATCACCGTCATCGTCGTCCTTGCGAAGCTTTCTTTATTTTCTTTTCGTGCGGTGCAGTCACACTGTTTCACTATAATGTCTGACGAGTACGTGTACCCCGTAACAATATATTTCTCTCAACAGCCCCACGATGAAGAGACTCTTCCTTATCTTCTCTGTTATGACGAGAGTTTTGATACGTAAAATTTTTTAAGACGTACTCCTCGGCAGTGTGTCGCAAACTCGACCCAGTGCCTATAAAACGCGGAGGAATTTCCGCTGCCTCTTAGAGATTTGTTCCATCCCTCCGGTAAACTACCGAGCCTCCGCGACTTTATGCCACAGTGTTGCGGATACATTTTGCGGGGGGACTCCGATTGCCCATCGAGAATTTTCGCGTAAATCTTGGAAATGGAATTTTGCTGCAGTAAAATTGCGGCGATCGTTAAAATCAGCGGCCCGGTAAAAGGGTCCCCTCGCCGGCGAGGGATTTCTACGGCGACGATATTCGCAGTCGTTGAGCAAGGCTCAAGGCGCGTCGTGTTACTTTCAGCTGACACCCCCTCGAGAGTTATCGACATTCTTTTTACATCTGACGCGCGATACCGTTCACCGGGGCTACGTGACATACCCGGCTCTTTCAAGTCGGGGAAATCGTCTAGATTCTTCTATCGTCTATGTCAAAGATCGCGGGCAAAGATCGTCGCTGGATGTATGTCATAATAAAAATAAAATATTATCATTACGTAAAATTGACTAACGGCGGTTCCTTCGCCGTTTCTGTTGCGCATCTCTGGAATTTTTTGGGCACCAAGTCCTCAGGGGGCTTGCCTCAGGATACGAATAAATACAACACTATTCTAACAAAATTAAATATGTATAAAAGATTAAAGTTTAGTTTAGTTATTGACTCCTTCCAGGCTCTCTTTGTCCGACAAAAAATTTGCAGGCCGACATCTCTACCCCTTATCTATCTTCGTTTCACTCTACTAGGGAATATCCCGTGAGCGTGCGAACAGAGAGAGCATTGGCGCTGTAGCGTCCATTCCATTCGTATAAACGTACGGCTGGATAGCAAATCTCACAATTTTCTCGACTAATGTGCGTAATTTTCATTACATTTTCCGAAGATGAGGTCGAATTAAGGTGACCGGTAGTGCCGAAAATCTGAAAAATTCGAAAATTTGTCTTACGAACGGCAAATAAAAAGGATTTCGAAACTGGCGACAGCATTGTTTTTGGCATTTTCCTATATCTACCTTTACTTTATCCCAAAACCGCTCGCAGATTAGTATTCACCGGGAGAAAATACATCGAAGTATGTGAACGTCAATAATTTTTTAATAAAACAAATATATAAGTACCCTTCCCCTTGAAGAAATTTCGAGGCGAAGAAACTGGTAAAGTATTCCGTTGTCTCTCTCTCTCTCTCTCTCTTTCTCTCTCTCTCTCTCTCTCTCTGTGTGTGTGTGTGTGTGTGTGTGAGAGAGTGTGTGCATGTTGTTTGCTCCTTGCACAGTGTTTGGCTGCAGCATGAACGAGCTTGTGCGCAACGCGAGAATAATCTGTTGCTGCTGCCGCTGCCGCCGCCGTGACTATATATCGTGGTCGTAGATTTTAATCTCCACCAGCGAGCCGACCAGCGAGCAACTATCCACAATTGCGCCTTTGCCTATCTGGCCTCTCCTATCGACGATATATCGCTCTCGTCCCCGGCTAAGCTCTTTCACTCTTTCTATCTTCCACGCGGACGAATATCTTGAGAAATTTTCCGCGGCTCGATCCGTGCATAAAAGCGAGTATATATTATTGCGCCAGGGGAGGGTGTACAGCCTGTGTACCTACTATGAACGCGTGTACACCCACGGCGAATAAATGAGAGTTTTCACTTTCGATCGTTCGCGAGAGTATCTCTCTCTCTCTCACGTAGCGAGTATTTAGAGAGTGAATGGGGCCGATTAATTAATTAAGGAAAAATCCATACCGTGAATTATTAATACAATATAGGTAGGGGAAACCGGGGCAAGATGGGCCCACGGGGCAAGATGGGCTAGTGAAAAATTGGGCCGACCCGGGGCGTAATGGGCCACCCCAAAATGATTTAAAAACATATTAAAACCTGGAAGGAAAAAATAAAAACCTTTCGTGGACAATGACAGAAGCAGAGAAAATGCAAAATAGGGAAGTGGGGCAAAATGGGGTATTAAAAGAAAAATGTTAAATTTACGGGTAGCCCATTTCGCCCCAGAAAATTTTGTTTTTGAGACGGGTTATAAAACCTATAAAAATATCATTGTTGGGTGACAAATAGTAGATTATACTTTCGGCAGCGTTGCAGCCGCGATATTTGTTTAGGGGGCCCATCTTGCCCCGGTCTCCCCTACCTATATCTGTAACGCAGCAAAGATTGTTGCAGTTGTGTGAAGCGCATTGTTCCGTGAGAGGTGAGTGCTTGTGAACTGGAGAATTAATGAAATTTGTTGCTTGTGTGGTACGATATGCAGCAGATGAAAGGTCGAAAAATCAAAATGATTTTGCTTGTGACCAATATATGATATAGGGTTTTCTCAACTTTAATGTTAACCGTGGGAGTCGATTGAAGTCGATTAATCGTCGAGCCTTAACCAGTCGTCGTCTCCGGGGGCTTGTGTGCCGTCTCTCTTTACCCACGATGCTCCGGCGTGGCCAATTTCTCTCTCTCTCTCTCACCTTCGTTCGTTCAGCACGCGCTGATGACCGCCACCTCGGCCATAAATTAAATTACCCTCCGTGCACCCCTCGCTCGCTTATATATGCTCCTGACGCTCCCTCTGCACCCGAGCCAACTATGTAGGTATTAGCTTAACTCGCAATACAGCGTGGTTCTCTCGGACGGGCATATATCGTGCAGCTGTTCGCGCGGTTAATATCGCAAAAGATGTGCGAAATACACTACCCCGCCGTATATCCGAGCCGCTAAGCTAGGAAACACTCCGCTAATAAAGTTTTTCTAATTCAGCATTTACCGTATTGGAATAAAAAATTGAAGCCGAAAATTGATTGAAAATTTTCGAATATTTGAATTAAGGAAAAAAATGTTTAATTAGATTTGCTAATTTATTTCATTTTTCCTTGCCACTGTATTTGAGGCCTGATAAAATAATGTTGGCAATTGACACCGATCGTATCCGATCGGTGGATCGATCTCCATCGTTTCTCGTTAAGGATATCTATCTCGCGAATTCGCGGCAAAGTCGGCAAAGTCGGCGGGACATCAGGAGCGGAGTAGGAGAACGACACGCCAAGTCGCGTGCTGCCTTCTAGCTAAGGTTTCTGCGAGCCTCGCTGAATGCACCGACAGCCTTACAGCAAAGAACACACACACACACACACAAACCGTATCCCGTGTGTGTATGTACGAGGGGGTCACACCGTTACCGTCTCTCTAATCGCGAGAGGTTGCACCGCAGAGCGGTCGGTCCCCGCGCCCGCGCTCTCCGCTAATCTCCAGCCATTCCAGCCGGATGATTGCCCCGAAGGATCGTTCCTGTACTGCAACATGCCTAAGCCATACTGCATGCACTCCGGAGCAGGAAGAAAGATTTCGCAAAGGATGCCGACGAGATCCTTCACGATAGACTCCATGCCCGTCTCGCTCTCTCAGCCACGGGGCCATGGACAACGTGAGTTTTGCAAAATCCTACACGCTAAAAAACAGAAGAAGAAAAGAATATAGAACGAGACCCGATGATGCCCTTGCGGGTTTTACTCCGCTCGCGAGCATATTAGAACCCGCGCAGGCTCGACAGTAATTGTGAGCGCAGCTGCGAGCGATCAAAATCAGAACGCTCTCAACAGGCACGAGTTTTATCGTCACGATAAAACTCGTCGAATAGCCAAACAAACGAAACACAGTACGAACGTGCGAAGAATGCACTATATACCAGCAGAGAGCGACAGCTCTCCGCTGGATCTCACGAAAAAAAAACATCGACATGTTTGTCCTATGAAAAAAAAATCTTACAAAAAGATTGAAATTATTAATGATAAAATATTAATTTTCACGGAAGCTCCCTCTATTTTTTTGCCATCGATATTTGCTGCTATAATAATAATAATAACAATAACAATAACAATAATAATAATAATAATAATCATAATGATGAAAGTCGGGAGACGTCTCCGGCCGTGTCACAAACGCTTTTCAAGTGCACCTACCAAGTCCCTATGTGACACGTTCGGAGACGTCGCCCGACTTTTATTATTGTTGTGGAGATCAGCCGTCGACGATAAATAATAATACACTCTAATAAGAATATTTGATTACTTACCGGTTTCCTCGGAGACTGGAAAGTCTATACACACTGGTCGTCCGACGAGAAATCGACATCACCAGTATGAGAGTCGATCAACAGCTTCTTCCCTGGAAATCCAGAGAAAAGAGTTTTGTTATGCATATCGTAAAGAATATAATAGAGTTAAGTAATCGGATATTCGCTTGTAATACTTATAGTGTCACTTATGTCCGCCAAAATGTCAAAATTTCGGCGACTAAATTATTATCGCAATTACAAGTTTATGCTATCTAATAAGATACCTGATCTGAAAGGAAGACCTGAACGATGTAATTTCAAATGTCACGAAATCAACGTAAAGTTTCTATAATCTAAAGGTGATCTAAACATTCCTTTCTTGATAACATATATCTGCTTATCGTCATCTATCATACATTATCAAAAGGGAAACTTTATGTCGTCTAATAGACAACACGTAAAGACATTATTTTAAATAGTATAATAAAATGGACTTACGTTTGTTATAACTAATAGTAATGTGAATCGTGTCGAATTATAGGCAACAAATAAACGGTTGAGGAAACGATTACCTAATAAATCATATCCAAAAGAGCATAAATACTATATTTACGAACAGTCTGTATGCTCTTATGGCGTTAAACATCGTTATACGATGCACATATGTATGTACCAAAGTAAAAGTATATTTGATTTTTTTAATACAATGATCCACCTAATCGCTAATTTATTTTTTATACAGTTGTTATGCGCCTATAAATTACCGTCGGTATTAACTACCGACGATCTAAGATCGCGAAAACAGCAAACTCCAACGCCCCGAGTTTGTGCGCGTGACACAGACTCACGTGCACGGCCACACTTGCCACATGTGGAAAATTGTTCCTCGAAGAGCGGGGAATGTACAAAAGGCTCCCCCACCAGGACTCGAGAATCGAAGAATAAATGAATTAACGAAGTGATTTATTGTATGGTAGGACAATAATGTGTCCGTCGGGCACATACATACAGAAAATTATCATCATAATATTAACAAAAAAGGGTATGATGAAAATCTTGCCTAAACAGTCGATTGCCTTTAAGTGAATTTAGAACAAAAAGAGTTTCATTCCTGTTTTTATTATCTGCCTGCTGCTAACCTCAAAAATGTGCGGACAAAACAATGTTCATATTATTAATAGCAAACGGTTCGATTAATATATTATATTAATCGAACTATAATTTTTATGTGGATACGTAGTGGATTTACCTAGTTGTTTTGTCCACAGTGTTTATGCACCCCGTATCCACATTTTTGTAAATAAATAAAAGACTTTGTCTTTAATTAGTGAAGATGCAGTGCAATGGCTTCTATTGTTCTCCGACAATGGATGGCTATCGGTTATCGGTCAAATCAGCTCACAGTGATCGTTGTATAGCGGCAAATAGTGCCAAATTGTTAAGTTAACGTTTAGATGACATATTTTCGAGATTGCGAAATATCGCACATCACTACAAAATGACATGAGGAAATGCTATAAAAAAAGTTAATTGCCTGATAACTTTTTTATACCCCCAATTATGCGTTTTATAATGCGCATCCATCGAGAAAAAGTCAAATGATAACTTTCTGATAACTACCGAAAAAGCACCTAGCGATACTTAAAAACGTCATGTTTATAAATTATTTGAGATCCGTATTTGCTATCCATTAATGGATAACTTTTGGCGCCCCATTATCTGTCAAACGAAGTCGAATTATCACTTTCGGACACCTTTTGGGGAAGACTCTTTAGTATAAAATGGATATCCTATTTTAGATATATTTATATTTGCTATCGATACATGCTATTCAACTTTTCGGGCCCCCATAATTGAGTAGGTATCTATCGGACAAAATCATATGACGACTTTCGATACACTTTTCTTAGAATTATTTAAGGTAACAAAAAAAATAGCACCATTAACTACATCAACGCTCATATGGATGAATATTTAAAGGCACGTTAAAGGTATCTTTCGTATAAAACTGATCGGGAACTTGTAAAGGATATCTTATAAATGACAATCGGACAACATTGCTACCTGGATATGCGTAGGATGACGATGCCTCGAAGACAACCGCTCTTTAAATCGTGTTTTATAGCTTTGAGAAAGTTGTAACGTATTTCTCTCTTTCGAGGTTCGATAAAACTTTAATAACACACGCGTGTCTCTGCGGTTGTCGGAAGTCTGTGCATGAAATATATATGTTTATGTGGGTTTGTGTGAACGAGTAGCTATATAACTTTCTTATTAATTGTGACCCAGTTCGCGACCGGTGCCGGTGCCGGTGCCCTGAAGGCCTTCGCGATACTCGGGTGAAAAGAGTGAGCTGGCAAACGCTCAGAAATAAAAAGTTTTCAATGTCGGCCATAAGGAGCGTAAAACGTTTCGGTTCCTTGGCCCCACCGTGATTCACACCATCCCCCTCTGTGCTTTTCAATCGTCTACTACTGACACGCGGCATTTTAAAAAAATATCGAATTATCGAATAAATATCGGATCGAGAAGACATTGTCGGCTCTTTAATTATGTTTATTTCTAAACAGTTGCTTCGAATTAGAGGTATAACAAAAATGCTGCAAGAAGATTTCAATATAACGACCAAGGCTTGTTTCAAAGCCTGGCACCATAAACATGTTCAGTCTACACCAGTGTGTGCCGAGATACCGAGCGATCAAATTCAACCGAACTCGCAGACGGATCAAAAGAAACATTAGAAATTTAATATACCGTGCGTGCCATACATTTTTTCCATCCTTCTCAAAGTATACGGAGATGCGGTGACGTTAATAGGCACGTGTTTTTTGTTGTTTTTATTTTTATTTTGTTTTATTCCAACGCTATTGTAAAATATCACACTATCGAGAATATATGAACGGAACGAAAGAAGAAAAATAAGTAACGCGCATGTTCTTATTGCGGTAATGGATAAATACCGAGAGTTTAGTGTCAGCGGGGTATCTGTCTCCGCGCTTGATCTCGTCTCGTGCACTCGACCGGCTTCCCGTTCAATTCGCGGTCACCCATGCAGAAGTGCACACAGACACGATAAACGTACGACATTCGAAAGTTGCCACGCCGCTTTTCGCTCTTCTGCTGTTCTCTGTATCTTGTTGCCGTGTTTTTTTTTCCTCCTTTTTTCACCGCTTGTCATTCTTTTTTTTTTTTTTTTTTTTTTTTTTTTTTTTTTTTT
>JAPYZD010002592.1:0-20409 GCA_030522725.1 Ichneumoninae sp. B BG-2022a
GCAAAGTTTCAGCACCCTTGAAAGAAAATTAAATTCCAGTTTTTATTATGGACTGCGACTTTTCACATTACCCCAATCGCACGCTATTTTTTCCAAGGTCAAATAAGCCGAAACTTTATTGTCTAACGAAAATAGAACCTCTACATCTTCATGGAGGGCAAAAGCTTCAGCACCCTTGAAAAAAATTAAGTTGCGGTTTTCAGTATCGACCGCTCATGCCCTTAGCCGTCCAAGTAAACAAATAACGTTTTCGAATCGGTCGTCGAGCGTTCCGCTCCTCCAGCCACCGTCTCCGTCCGCCCCGTCCGGCGAAGCCCCGCGTTCTCGCTGTCCCCGCCGTCTCCGTCTCCGCGTTACGCGTCGAGAGCGCAAAACCGCTCGCGGCAACTTTTGTGCTCTCTCGGCTTTTCCATCTCCCTCAGCATCGCGCCGACTCCTTCCGCCGTCTCTCGCCAGCTAGAGACAGAAAGAACCCGCCGAGCGCAGCAACAACAACAACGCTGCATGCGCACTGTCCACCGTGCAGCCTTTATTCTATGGCTCAGCTAAGATAGACTTCCTCGGGGGCTCGTGCGCGCGCGCGGACGTTTAAAATATTCCACTTGCGCGCGAGGGAACCGCGCCGGTCTGACTCGGCATCGAGGTGATATCTTCATAGGCATTGCGGTGCGCCGGTAGCGCAGAGTGGCAATCGTGAATTATCGTCGATGCTTTTTCCTCGAGCCTCGTTTATTTATATATCTATATATACACGTAATATAGATATATCTATACACGTGTGTATGTATATCTATATATACGCGTTACGTATACTGTACATATGTATATGTATTACACTGCACCGGCAATTCGAGTTTCCGTACATTGTAAGCGATTTTAGCGTGGACATGTGTTCGGCGTTGTTGACTACTTTTTCTTTCCACTTGAATATCAAGCTGCGTCGACGAGTTTGCGATTTTCCGGTATTGAAAAAATTTGAATATTTCAACAAAAGGCAGTTTTCCGTTCCGAGGAGAAAATTTTACCGCTGTCGAAGAGTTTGATTCTTCGGTCGACTCGCATTTCTACGCGCAGCCTGAGTGAGCTGTGCGCACCGGTCAGTTTAAAGTACTGCAATTGTAAATTCATAGGCCAATTATCGAAGATTCTTTTTTTTTTTAATTTTTTCTTCTTTTTTTTGGGTACCGATCGTTGGATAATCTCAGCCTCGGTACATCTGTAACTGTGTTTGCGCGTACGTGTGTGTGGATGTTCGTCCGAACGAAACCACAGGGACGAAGAGAACCAGTCCTGGAATGATAATTAGCGTCACGCGACGAGACTCCGTCCATCCCGCATCTCATGAGTTTTCGTTCTCGTTCTCTCCCTCGCTTCGTCCATTATGTCTATCTTTTCATTCTGTCACAACTATTTATGCAAATATTCTGTCTCGCTCGCTCGACCATCTCTCACGAAGCGGGCCTTAACAAACGCGTCCGCATTGCAATTATTACGAACCAGCATCGATTGTTTTGCTTTTTTTTTCTGGTGCTTCTTTTTTTTTTTTTTTTTTTTTTGGTTCGGCACGTATTTCGCGAGACGAAACACGGAGCCTGCCTCCGACTGGATCGGCCGCAATTACAGAGTGAATTGTGACACGTATTTTTATTTCCTCTTTTCATGTTTTTTTTTGTGTTTGCTTTTTTTTTCTTTCCCCGGACGACTGTCATCGAAGTTGTCATAATCGCTTCGGCGTTCGTCACGCATCCTAACCGGTGTTCTTTTCAATCGTCGGTACTTCAAACTCGATCCTTCCGGCCCACCGATACATCCGACTCTGCGCGTTCCCATGTATGTTTTTTTTTATTTTCTTTTAATTTATTTAATTTGTTTTTTTTCACCTTTGGAAGGAAAAAACGGTGAATTAGTATCGGGAGATATTTCTCACGATCGGGGCGTCACGGAGACCACCTGTAGCCTCGGCTCGGCGATGCGCGTTGCGACATGAGACGCGATGGGCTCTTTGCCCGGTGAGAGAGACACGGAATGGGAACAATGAGACGGAAAAGGGCCGCTCGGTGATTCGTACGTTTGGTGCCCCCGAACCGGTAACGCGCGTTTCCCTCCCGTAAACACCCGCGAAATGTGTCATTAATTTCGCGAATACTGCGTTCAGCTTCTCACTCCCGTATATATACACACACACACACACACACACACACACACACACACACACACACACACACACACACATATATCTGTGTATGTATCATATATGTACAGGTATCATATATCTGGGGGAGAGTGGGGCAAAACGGAACAGTGGACTAAACACAATTTCCTGATAACTTTTGGATGCCCCATTTTGCCCCATTGATACATCCGGATTTTCTGTCCCATTTTGTCCCGCACTTCCCTATACATATATATCATATATGTACATGTATTATATATATATACATGCATCATATATGTATGTCTCACATATGTGTAATATGCATATGTATGCATATTGTGTGTATATATGTATGTGTGTGACCATGCATAACATCCATGGTGTGTATATGGAGGAGGACCGAGGTGTACACGATGGTTCTCCTCCCGTCCCTCCCACGACCCACTTTGCCAACGTTCCTCGAGCAGCCCAGCGGCCGGTAATAATATCGGCTGGAGTGCCCGGTTATGGAGTGGCTTCGTTCTCTCTCGCTTATAGTACATACAGAGTCATTATCATCGCCGGCTGTCGCCTGCCCCACGAACTTTGCCCTACCAGCGGCAGCAGCGTGCGTAAACCATGATGCCACTCTGTCTCGTCGTTCGCGTAAGGACGTCGTGCTTAATATCCCGTATTACGCAGGAACGCTTTGCCGATTCCATGTCTTTACGACATTTCAGTTTCGATCCTTCCCGTCATTCTTGCGAACAGACGAAATAAAAAAAAATATTATTCTTCCACGGTCGGAAAAAAAATAATACGTTTTTGCTTGCGATTATCGGGTCTTTGGGACAGAGGGGGCGAGGGGGGCGGGCGATCATTACCGTGATAAAATGAAGTATGCAAAGGAAACGTGAAAACAAACGAAATATACTGATACATAAATTACATGTTTATTTTTTCTCATGAATACCTGAAAATTAGAATTCAGCGCGAAACTATGTTGCCACTGGTCGTTAAGAGGTTAAAGAACCGCGCTCGTAACGCGATTACGAACAAGCCTCGTATACCCTATATAAAGAAAAAATAACCTGCGCAGTAACTGGTCTGCCGAACGCATTTTTCGTAGCGATTTTTTGTTCCCGTTTATTTTTTTTCGGTATTTCGACTTTGAATTATCAAATTTAATTTTTTATTTGATTATTAAATTGAATAAAAAAAAATAGGTATAAAGTACGATTGAACAGAAATGTTAATGAGGACTATTTTATTGTTTGCAGTACGATGATGGCGGGCTGCACGGGGGTTACCTCGAGGGAGGCGGCGGCGGCGGCGGGGGCGCGGGTCTGTACGATCCGCACGGCGCCGCCCGGGGTGTTCCTGGTCTCCACCATAGCCCGCACCTCGGGGGCATGGGACCGGCTCACCCTCAATATCCCCCGCCCCCTCCTCAACCTCCGCAGCACGTACTCGCTGCGGCAGCGGCTGCCGCCGCATCCGCGGTACCCGACGTCCACAAACGCGACAAAGACGCCATTTATGGGTAAGTTATGCAATTTCACATTTCCGCCCGTCATTGTTGACGCTCGTCCTTAACTGTTGTGTATTAACCTTACGTACGATAAGTATACACGAGATACACGCGGTGGGGGTACAATAAATAATGTCCCCGACGCTCGCAAACGCACTGTGAGACGAAGAAAGCACGGTACATCCGTTTTCATGCACGCCGGCCAGTTATTTCATTGGAGTATGTAACGAGGAGGACAAACGGACGCATGAGAAATAAGATGGCCGGATCGCCTCCACACTCGGATAAATAAAAAAAAAATCAACACTTTTTTCCAACGAAAATAACCCTAAATAACATATAATATTATTAAATATATATTATAATAATTATGTAATAATATTATATAATATATGTTATAATAATTATGTAATAATATTATATAATATATATTCTAATAATTATATGATAATATTATATATGATTGTATAAAATGAAATACGAAAGTAAGCTGCTGCGACAGCGCTTAGAGGAAAACGCATGCGCGGCTTTAGGACACGACAGTGCGCTCTCTTCGTGGGTTTTGAGAGATCGGCGAGTGTTTCGTACATACGCGAAAATTAATTGCACCGGCGACGAGCCCACTCTGGTGCACACGTCGTGTATCGGGCACCGCGATTGAGCTTTTCTTTTTTACCTTGTCCGTTTATTTCTGCGACCGTGTGCGCTCGGTGAGGTCGCCGGCACCGGTAGAGAGAGAGAGAGACTGTCGTAATAGAGACATCGCGCCTTCGACGGGAACCTTATCGGGCGGGACGGTGCCCGCTCGCCGTTTCACCAGAATGTCAGGGATTTCCCGCGCTTATTTATATGTATTACTTTGGGGGTCATGGACACATGCTGTAAAAAAAACAAGTCCGACGATTTAAAAAAAAATTTAATCTATACAATTATTTTTACTTTTATTAATTTTTTTCCCGTCAAGTTTACGATCGATTTGCATCGCGAGTGTAATTCGAAATCAAAATTAATCTGAACAATCATTTTCATTTTTATTATTTTTTTCCGCCCAAATTTACGATTGATTTGCATCACGATTATAATTCTAAATCAGAATCAATCAGAAAAATGATTTTCATTTTTGTCAATTTTTTTTCCCTCCACGTTTTACGATTGATTTTCATCGCGAGTATAATTCGACGGGATAAGAGTTACTAGCGCCTTAAATGAATGCCTGAAATCTGATTTCTCTAACGGTAGAGAAAAGGGGTTTGCTTGATCGCGGCGAAGATGACGAGCGGGCAGTGTCAGCTCCCGAGCAGCAGCAGCAGCAGCGTGGTAGACCTCGTAGTTATATATTATATATAAGCAGCAGCCCCGATGGCCGATAGTCGTTTCACGGCGGGTCATGCCTCGGCTCGTCCCGGGAGAGCGAGCGAGAAATGCGATGAGCATCGGAAGCGCACGAGGGGGCCGCCGTGGTATCCCCGTGCGAAAACGTGCGCTCGCGCGGGCTCCCGAACGGGAGCTTATTATTTTCGGCTAACCTGCAATTTGTCCACTCGTCGTGTGCCCGGCTCTCTCGGGGTGTGCCCCGTGTAACATTCTCGGAACGCCCGGATATTATATTCGGTCTAGCGGAGGCGCGCGTTTAAAATCCCCCGTGCTCGAGGAACCTGAAGAGGCTTCGCACACTCGAGAATACGTCGGGGATCTCGAGTCGCCGAGCAGCGCGGGCTTATAATGCACCGCCTTGGCCGGTTAATAAGAAACAATTTTCTTTTTTTAGACACTTTTCAATTAATTCATTAGGGATTAAATTTTTTTTTAATAGAACGGTGTGAGGGGTGAATACATTTTCGATAACAAAATTAACTGCATCGACTGCTTCGAGTACTCGAGAGTAATTTAATGTGGAGGTGATCGATTAAATTATTTCTTTTTTTTTTATCTTTTTTTTATCCTTATGTATTCGAAACGGAGGATTTTATTGGGGGATTAATGAAAAGTCTCGTTATGGAAAACGATGTCTCTTATTTTATAGTGTTATAAACGCGGGTTTATAATCACCGCGTTGTCTGGTTAATAAGAAACGATTTTCTTTTTTTAGACAGTTTTCCAATTAATTCATTACGGATTAAAAAAAAAAAATTTGATACAACGGTGTGAGGGGTGAATACATTTTCGATAACAAAATTAAGTGCATCGACTGCTTCGAATACTCGACGATAATTTAATGTGGAGGTGATGGATTAAATTATTACTTTTTTATCCTTATGTTTTCCCATTAATTTCCCAATGAAACCGAGGATTTTATTGGGAAATTAATGGAAAGTCTCGTTGTGGAAACCGATGTTACTTATTTTAACCCATTCCTTATTCATGTAACTTATCGACTTTGCCGCTGCGACGTGTCTGCTGAGATAATGTCTTCAATTTTTTATGAACAGGAAATTCCGGAATAAGTTGACGAACAGCGATGTAGTCGGAAGAAGTTTCTTCGAGCCGATTTTCATTATTTAAAAAAAAATTATTTGCTATAGATAAATATAAAAAATATATTAAAAAAATGTTGTACACTAAAGTGTGTCGAGCATTTGAGAAAAATAATTTTTCGTTTAACGGCTCTGAGTCTTAGCAGTCAAACAGTTTAACGAACACTTTTCCTATGGGAATTCAGCTTCAAGAATTTATTTTGTATCATCATTTTTTTAGATAATAAACCTGTTAACAGACAATGAACCTAATTCGCGATACTCGTGGCTTTCACGGCGTAACTTTCGATTCAGAATAATGCACGAGCCGCAAGTTCGCTGTAGCAGAACCGACATAATATCCTTTCTCTCTGGCAAGTCTGTAATATCCTTCCCAAAAAACGTCTCTCATCAGTTTATTTCTATCGACAAATTTTTCTGTCCCTAATTTAATTGAACACAAAACGAATTACATTGCAATAATCGCGAGCGGGCGCGATCGACTTCTTATCATATCAAAGCGCGACACTCGGGCGACACTTTGACCACTTTTATTTAATTTTGTTAACTTTCCTCGTTTTTTTTTCCGGACTTCACACTCCACCGTTGATAAAAATGTGTTTAAAGTTTAGCAACACACTTTCGTTTGTTCCCCCGTCGGCTTCGGTCCGCCTTGGCCCGCGTGATCGGATTCCAGCGCGGTCGCCACACTGATATGTATTTATCGTCGGGGCGGCCGGAGTTCGTCACGACTTTGCGCCGCTGAGGTATCGGTCCATGCCCGACGCTCTCGAGATAATTGATAAGCGTGAATTACTCGTGTCATCGCTTGTATCTCCCATCGGGCTGTGTTAGTGCCGCGAGGTCTCGGTCATTGTCGCGCGATTATCGGTTCGCTCGCCAGTGCGAATCCTCGACGTGTTACCGACCGATCAGCGGTTTTCGTCGTATCTCGTCCGCCCGCCAATCGGGACTTTCTCCGAATACAATAAACCGTCTCGTTTGCGAAATCTCGGCCGACATTCGACGCCCCGTTCGGGTGAGAAAAATCACCGGGTGTTCGATGACGATACACTCACTGTATACAATACACGATGAAAAAAAATTGAGGCGTGGATCAACGGGGGGACGAGGCAGTGCGCGCGTTCTCTTCGTTCCGCTAGCTCACTCGCGGAAACCACAAAACCGCATATACCCCAAACAACGTTCAACGGCCAATCATACCATTACCTTTGCGGTCGCATCATCCTGACACCTTGTTTATCCGTCACCGGCTCTCCCTCTCTCTTCCCCTCTCTACACTTTTCACGTGTAGTCTACTCTATAAATAAATATATATTTTTTATATACATAAATATTGTATATTTTAAAAAGCTGGGGATTTGCTTGTGTTTGTCCCATCCATCAAGGGGCTGAATATTCTAAGTCTAGAGGCCCCTGATAACTATTCCCTTGTAATGCTATTGATAAATCGGAAATACGTTACTTCCGGTTTAAAAATCTCATTTTTTTTTCTACCGGAAGTGACGACTGTCGGGTATGACAGTCATTATATGTAGGATATCATATAATTATTACATAATATCCTGACACCTTGTTTATCCGTCACCGGCTCTCTCTCTCTCTCTGCCCCATTCTACACTTTTCTCGTGTAATCTACTCTATAAATAAATATATATTTTTGATATACATAAATATTCTATATTGTAAAAAGCTGTGGATTTATTTGTGTTTGTTCCATCCATCAAGGGGCTAAATATTCTAAGTCTCCCTAGAGGCCCCCTGATAAATATTCCCTTGTAATGCTATTGGAAAATCGGAAATACTCACTTCCGGTTGAAAAATCTCATTGTTTTTCTACCGGAAGTGACGTACCTGACAGTCGTCACTTCCGACTTACAGTCTCATTTTTTCGATTGGACGTGATCTCGTATATGAAATACGTCCGTCCGGTTTGAAAACCTCATTCTTTGACCGAAAGTGACGTTGTCGCCGAAATACGTCACTTCCGGTTTGAAAACCTCACTCTTCGACTGAAAGTGACGACGTACCTGAAATACGTCACTTCCGGTATGAAAATCTAATTTTTCGACCGGAAGTAACCACGGACCTGAAATACGTCACTTCCGGTATGAAAATGTATTTTTTTTTACCGGAAGTGACGTATTTCGGGTCCAACATCTGATGTCCCTCGTTCCGCTATCACCCTTCCTTCTCGATCCTAAATTAATTTTTTACGCCACTGACTCTCTTTTTTTTCAACGTCCATCGCGATACACTAGCGCATTAAGTTGATTGGCCGAAGTGAAGCGGGAGCTCCACTTCGATCAACTTATCGCGCACGATCGCAAATTAACTTTCTTCACTGCCGTACGGCTTCTGTTCCCGATGGACGGAGAGGTTTTCTCCCGGTACCGGGACCATTATTCGAAGAGGCGAGCAGTAAAGGCTTCAATTCCTGAGATCGTGGCGTACCGCTCTGTGCAGCCAGGAAGGAAGCTCGGGCCAACCGACGACGATGAAGTGAAACACGAAGAAGCGAGACGTCGAAGAATAAAAGAGCTGGAAGTGGCGTGGGGGAGTTAACGCGAGACCGAAAGAAAAACCCCCTTTTTTTGCGAACCGGTAACTCGTCCCTGCAGTTCACGAGTATAGGTGGAAGCCGCGGTGGCGTTGGAAGAACTTGCCGCTGCTGCTGCTCGCTGGCCACGTCAATTTGTCGAAATTCGTTCCGAATCGTTTTATGCCCGGGGCGAGCGGCGAACCACTGCTGTTACTGCTTCTCGCCCTCGCTACCATCGGCACACATCCTCCAATGACCTCTTCCCCCTTTCCAGTGATACTGATATACAGCTCGGTGCAGCGAGTCTAAAAAAAATAATAATAAAAAAAATATTAAAAAGTAAAAACACTGCGGATGATTCGAAAGGAAACCTTCCGGCGTGATCTCTTCATGCTTTTGCTTCATAGTCTGTTTTACTTTTTTATCAACACATACACGTGACATTGCATGCAGGGAGTCTAAAAAAATAATAATAATGTTTAAAAAATTAAAAAGTAAAAACACAGCAGATCATTCGAAAGGAAATCTTCCGACGTGAACTCTTCATGCTTTTGCTTCATAGTCTGCAGATCTTGTTTTAATTTGTTTTATTTTTTATCAACACATACATGTGGCTTTGCATGCAATGACTCGAAAAAAATAAAATAATAATAATAAAAAAAAGAATTAAAAAGTAAAAACACAGCGGATGATTCGAAAGGAAACCTTTCGGCGTGATCTTTTCATGCCTTTGCTTCACAGTCTGTAGATCTTGTTTTAATTTGTTTTATTTTTTTATCAACACATACACGTGGCATTGCATGTAGCGAGTCTAAAAAAATAAAATAATAATAAAAAAAAATAATTAAAAAGTAAAAATACAGCAGATGATTCGAAAAGAAACCTTCCGGCGTGATCTCTTCATGCTTTTGCTTCACAGTCCGTAGATCTTGTTTTAATTTTTTAAACTTTTTATCAACACATACACGTGGCATTGCATGCAGCAAAAGGTCCGCCAGCGATTATTGTGTGACGTTTTTCCATATTTTTCTCTCTCTCTCTCTCGAGTCAACGGCGCGTCTAGCGATCGAGCTCGGTCGCGCGCCACCGGCTAATCTTATCTTATCCCGAGATCATATAACGTTGCCCCTTGGGCTCTTTCTCTTTCTCGTCGCGTTACGTACACACGATTTTCTTGCTGTATCACTCGCTGTCCGTCTCCCTCCGTGCGCTCCGACGATGCGTCACGGAAACCCGACTGCCGTATTTCTGGATGCCTATTGACTGACGCAAAGAAATTAACTCTCACGCGTGTTTCATCTCTCCCCTCCCTCCGACTCTTCTTCCTCGTGGTCCTCCACTCTCGTTATCAAAGTCCGTAATTTAGAGCGAAACTATTGAATTACAGCGTTAAGCGGCGCGAGAAAAGCAGCCTCTGCGGGTCAGAATAGTTCGTTTTTTTTACGTTTTTTTAAAAAGTTTTTTTTAAAGGTTTTTTTTTACGTTTTTTTAAAAAGTTTTTTTTAAAGGTTTTTTTTTAAGTTTTTTTTTTAAGTTTTTTTTTTAAGTTTTTTTTTAAAGTTTTTTTTTGCTCTTCGACGAGGAGGAGGTTTTTCAAGACCGGCGACGATAAACAGCTGCGCGCTGCGTTTCACAGAGCACGGCCGCGCGGCGGCGGCTTCCGTCGGACCGCGGCCGTCAGTTCGGGCAAAAGTTCCCGCCTCGGCTCTCTCGATCTTGCCCCGGTTCCTTGACTGGTCCTCCGCAAAAGTTGCCCGGTGTATGTTCCCTCTCGACGACCGCCGGAGACCACCGGCCTCCTCGTACGCCGTACACTCCGCCACTGTGGTCCTCCGCAGCTGGACGGGATGCTCCTCGCAATGCTTCGACCGCGGAAGGCTGCTTTTTCGACGTGGAGGCTTCATGCCGAATTTTGTCGCTCTTTAGCCCTTGTCTGGCCTTCCTTTTCCCGTTCGTGCAGCCGAAAGGTGACCGAGTGAAATTTTAAAAAAATGGAAAATGCTAATAGCTGGTCGAGGATAGTGCAATGTTAAGTCCGCGTTTTCAATGATTTTTCGGGCAATCTAAATAAAATGCATTTCATCTCAGAAGATCCTTTCATAGCAAGTGGATTATCATTTAATTTTTTAATTTGTAATTTGTTTGTTATGAGCGGATTTCTCCTTGACCAGTATTCAAATACAATAGAAAACTGTGAAAAAAATATTCCATGTCAACAGATAACATTTTATTAAATCAGACTCTTTTCTATTACAATATTTATACTTAAATCTACTTCGTACAGACTATTCGTACTTCAGAATTATCTTCCTTGAACGATTTGTGGAAAAAAAAATCATCTTGCATCGAGTGCATTTTATTTAGTATTGCCGATCGAAAGATACATTATTTTTTTATTTTGTACTAAAATATGATGTACTTTTCAGCGATGTAACTTTACGCTGGAATTTATTAGATAATTAAATTGATTGAAATTATGTAATAAAAATTTTTTAACACTCAATATTTTTGTTTCAGACACCCCCTGTTCCCGTTGCTCGCGCTCATATTCGAAAAGTGCGAGCTCGCGACGTGCACGCCACGCGAGCCCGGTGTCGCGGGCGGCGACGTGTGTTCGTCCGAGAGTTTCAACGAGGATATAGCGGTCTTCTCCAAACAGGTAAGATAATCAATTCAAAAGAATAAAAGTTTAAGAAAAAAAAAAAATTACTTAAAAATACAAAAATAACAATGAACCGAGGGCAATTAAGTCGAACGAAAATGCTAGCTTCTAGTAATGCGTGGCCTTAATCCCCCAAAGAGCGCGTCTCAATCCCTCGATCGGCTTTGCGGCCCTCGGGCTCTCTCCAGCCTCGGGAAAACCGGAAAGCGTTCGACTGTTTAAAGAAAAAAAGAGATAATGGGAGCGTCGGGAGAAACTTTTTTAGCCGCCAGAACGAGAGGTAGAAAGTCGGAGTGAAGAATCTTCGACCCTTGCCCATATCTTCGAACACCCCAGAAAATCTTTCACGTCCCGCGCTCCGGGAATGCGGCGCTCTAGGAGAATTATTTTTGGATTTCGCCGGCTGTCTCTCACGCGCCCTCCGAATACCTTCGACGTGTCAGGACGCTTTCACCGTATCAGAAAAAAAAACTACTCGTACCAGTACTTTTTTCTAGCACCGAAAAATTGTCGACTTTTACCCAAAGTAACGTTTCACAGATTCATATAATTTTCATTCCTCCCCCGCTTGCCGCTCACCATTCTTGAACTTTCGTTCATCGACTCGGCCTCTTCGTCGCTCTTTCGGCTCAAGTCATTCCCGTAATTCCCAAGGACACGCGAGCACATATGCACACAGGGTCCATAGGCCAGTCGCAAGGTAACCCGAGAAGTCCAAACGCGCGTGCGCGAAACGATTTCGGGGGCCTTTTAAAACGTACCCATTTCGCCGTCTACATTCCTCAGCGCACACGTAGTCTCGACGCGGCAACACTTCTTGCTTCTGTGCTTTTTCCCCTCTTTCGCGTCTGCGTTATTATCATTATTATTATTATTATTATTATTATTAATATTATTATTTATTTATTTATTTATTTATCAACGGGATCAACCCTTTTACAAAAGATAAAATATAGCCTGTTTATTTTAACAAATAAATATTTTAGAAAATTTACATGTTTGGTATAGCCCGTGCCCAGCACGGTACAATATAACAATATCACTTTACTCAACGTCTCACTATGCGTCTCTATAGATAGTTCAGCACTAGTCTGCTTGCCATCCTTTTGAATTCTCCCAGAGAGCTATTATTATTATTATTATTATTATTATTATTATTATTATTATTATTATTATTATTATTAATTTATTTATCTGGATTTATTTATGTACATGTATGTATGGGTACGCGTATTTTTAAAACGCGATTGATCTTTGTCGCTCCTGGACTAGCAGCTCGAGAAAAGAGCAACCGGTTATTCGGACGTGTTGCCGTCCGTCCGTCCGTCCGTCTGTCGGTGAAAACCTGGGAGCCCACGCTTCTCGACCTCGAGAGTCTTCTCGTTCTCGTCTCCGCTCATCTCTCTCGCTTACACGAATGTCTCCGCGGGCAATGCGCTAAATTTAATTAAACGCAAGTAAAAATTAAGATAAAATAAACCTCCGAGCTCCGATTCTGCAAGTTGTGCCTGTAACACGTGTTGAACAACGAGAGCCGAGGCGGTCGGCGATGTCCAGCTAGACGAACCGGCGATGTGTGCGCAGGCGCGAACTCGCGATGTTTCTTTCTGTCTACTGGCAGTGCGCTAGGTTCAATTAAAAGCGAGCAAAAATAGAACAAATAAAAGAGCTCCGATTCTGCAATTTGTATCTCCACACGTATTCAACAACAAGAGCGCGCAAACTCGCACCCAGAAATGTTATTTATTTGACCGCGCCCCGCTAATAAATATTTATTTAATTTAAATCAATATTTATGTAGTTCATTAAACATTTAGTTCATTTGAATAAATATTTAAGAAATTAAATGATATATTGAATAAATTAAATATTTAATAAAATAAATTGAATTTGAATAAATATTTATTTCAATACTTAATTGAAATGAATATTTATCTGCGGGCTACCAAATAAAATATTTTTCTCCGCGCGATAATCTACGCAGGCAGGAACCTTGTTTTTCTCTCTACAGGCAGTGCGCTTTGTTTGATCAAAAGCAAGTATAAAAAAAAATAGCTCCAATTCTGCAATTTGTGTCTCTACACGTGTTGAACAACAAGAGCGGACGGACTCCGCGATTTTCGGCTCGTCGAACCGGCGATGTGTGCGCAGACACGAACCCGCGATTTTTTTTTATTATTATTTTTTTATATGTGTGCCAAGCTCGTTGCCTCCTTTTCGCACCTCCGGAATGCCGGTAGTTGCGAGAATGAAACGAGGGAGCGAGAGAAAAGTGAAAATGTGGAGCACAGGTAACACGGGTAGCGAGAAGCCCGGCTTCGAGTAGCTCTTCTCGGCCCGTGATAACGATAAGAGTTAAGCCCTCTCGGAAGAGAAGAGGCTCCGCTGTGCTCTCGGCGATCGGATAAGGCGAGAGACGACTCGCTCTCGTCTGTCGCCCGAGCACCCGAGAGCTCTCGGTATACAACATCGTAAACTACACACATTCTTTATCCCGATTCGTTCGAAACTGGAACGTTGGATGAAAAAAAAATACACGAAAATTCCGTCGATTTTCGCTGGAAATAATCTTTCGTGGCCTGTCGCGAGAGTCCGTACGGACTCGAGGAACTCGAAGGAGCTAGCGGGAGAACGAGTTCAACGGAGCTCGCAGGTAGAAAATTCGGGGCTGAAAGGGTTCTCCGGAGTATCCTCGGCTCGTAGCCCTCGTGGACCGATTCTTCAGTTACCAAAAAAAATATTTATATATATTTTTTTATTCGTGCTGCGTCACGCCTGCCTCGAGATTGCCTTACAAAGTACACGATTCGCCTGTCCCACTGTCGTCTTCGTGGGACACCGTAAAAAAATAATATATATGCACCTTTTTTTTATTCGTACTGAAAAAAAGATTGCCTTATATAGTGCATGTTTCGCTTGTCCCACTGTCGTCTTCGTGGGACACCGAAGAAAAAAAAATATATATATATACTTTTTATGTGCTCGCCATGTCTGCATCGAGATGACATTACAAAGTGCAAGTTCACTTGTCCCGTTATCATCTTCGTGGGACACCGAAAAAAAAATATATATATATACATACATATATTTTTAATTTTTATTCGAGCTCCACGCTCGCCTCGGGATTGCCTTATATAGTGCACGATTCGCGTGTCCCACTATCATCTTAGTGGGAAATCGAAAAATAAAAAAATATATGTCGGACATAAAGTTTAAATTCAGAAGAATCCGTGCTCGTAATTGGAGCAGCCTCGTCGCTGATACCACAACACAATATACTACAAACTAACGTGTACATACATTGTACATATAAACACCCGTGACATTTGACCCGAGAGTAATTTATGACTGCAGCTTTTCTCGGTCGCGATGTAACCAGGCACCGAGTATCAAACAAAGCTGGGACGATCCCCGCATTTTTTGTTGTCTCTCGATACTCAAATCTCCGGAGAACCAAGCTCTTTGTTTCTTTTTTCTTATATACAAGTTCGTTAATGAATGGATCCATTATAGGCGAAAAAATAAAACAAATTCGTCGGAGCGAGCGGGGTGTTCGACACATTGCGCATGCGCACGAACAAGAACCGCACACACGTGCACACGAGGCTCAGATAAGCAGGTGACAATCCTCTTGCGGCCATTTTTTTTTATTCTTCCCTACGCCGTGTAAAACCGATGCTAAGCCGACCGCGCCGACGACGTCGGTCGTGCGTCGTGTTCGATAGTTGCCGAGAGATAGGGCAGCGGCGCGTTCTCGTCACCGCGGGACAATAAAAGTGCAGCGCACGTTGTCGTCGCCCTGCACGAGCTCGTTGCACCTTCGGCGATCGGCTCTCCGTTTCTCTTCCCTTTCACGCGCGCCCTTTTGTCAAAAATATTAATCGCACATCGATCCGGTCGGCGCAAAACCGCGCACGCGACTGCGCATGCGCGAACGAAACGCGCGCAAAATAGCACTTTTTGTTACATATGAAAACTCCCGCTTTTCGTGAGTGTAAAACTCGGCGAAAGCGTGTGGGAAAGTTCAGTGCCAAGACAAGTGTGCAGTAAAGTAGCTATGGGCGAGATAACTGTGAAAAAAGTATCTACAGCGAGATAAGTGGGCACTATAAAAAAATTGTAACGTTACTGTACCGGCCTGGAAGTTTTTATGAAGAAACTTGCATATTAAGTTTCATATAAAATTGCGATGAAAAAAGAATGCTTAGTGTATTAAAGACATTCGGAATACTTTAATTTTTATAATTTACTTTAGTTTCAATGAAAAAGTATATTAAATTTAATGTACCAGTTTTTACATACACTGATAAAAAAGTATAGTTGAATCAACTAAGATTCGGGCAGGTACGTTCAAATAAATATTTAGTTGGACGAACAAAATATTTTAATGACTCAAAAATATTTTTGTGGAATCACCCAACAAATTGTTGAACTGACTAATTTTTTTGCTGTACGAACAAAATATTTAGTTGAACGTCCCTGCCCGAATCTTAGTTGATTCAACCGTATTTTTTTATCAGTGTAAAAACTTTAAGTGAGGTCCATTAAATGTACAGTTTTTTAAATAATATAAATTATTAATAATAAAGTATTTCCAACGTTTTTAATACATTAAACATTAATTTCTCATCCAGTTTTCATTCATTTGAAAACTTCCAGTCCGGCACCTGAAACTTCATACGATTTTTTTAACAGTATGCGCAGAAGTATCAGCATCATTTTTCTCGCGTCCCATGCTAGAAAGCACCACTTTCGCCACGCTGTACAGGCACGAAAAGCGGTACTTTTCATAACAAAAAATTCGGCAAGGGGAAAGGAATAAAAAAAGGATGCTGCGCGGTGCGCGAGGAAACCGGAGAAGCGGTGAGATGCGCTAGGTGGAGCCAAGGAACGAGCGCGAGCGAATGTAGGGCGCTGCTCATTTCGTGCCATTGTAAATTGATCTATTCAATGGGTCCGCGCGCCCATTATCCCCCGCCCCGCGGGAGCCGCTCATTCGCCTCTTCGCCCCTTCGCCCGCCGGTCCGTTTTCTTTCCCGAGCACTCGCCGCGGAACGACGCAGGAGGGCCCCGCGTACTCGCGACTCGACCCTACCGAGGGCCCTTCGCCGCTCGATCGCCCAGGAGAGGACGAGAGCGGGGACCGCGATTCTCCGAGCCCGGGACCGGCACACAAAACGGCTCCACGGTGCATCGTGCCGTGCCTAAAACGTGCACCGGGGATATCCCGCTGCGCTGCTCGAACGGGCTCGCGCGCATTGTTGTGGCCCTTTTTTTCATCTTTCTTTTCATTCCGTCTCATTCTGCTCCGGCTGCTCTAGCTTTTTTACCTTTGCGCCTGCGCGCGCACGCGCACTGCGCACAGCGCTCAGGTACGGTGCGTACCTACGGCGGACTCCGTGGCGAGCGTAGAGGCGTGCGATCGAAAATAAAAAAAATAAAAATAAGGGATGCGAGAACTATGGACGCGAAATGAACAATCTCGGGGTTGAGGGACTGCAGGGTGCCGGGGTAGGTCCGCGCTCTCGGTGTATGAGCAGCGTGGTGCTGTTTTGATTTAATAAATGGTAACGTGATTATTCGATCGTGCATGTAAACACAGAGAGTTTGGACTTTGATCGAAGGTTTGGTTGCTCGCAGACCTCGACAATTACCTTCTTTTTTTCAATTTTTTCCAAAATAATTTAACAATTATTTTTGTAATAAAAAATATTTTTGGCTGTTAAAAAAATTGTTGTGGATCACGGGAGAAAAAAGATGTTTGTTTGAAGTGCAGACTTTTGTTTTTATTTATTACTGTGTATTGAGATGAGAAGGGCTCCGGACATGATTAGATTCGAGATCGAAGATTAGATTTTTAAATATGTATGGGACAAAAATTGTGACATTTTTTAAATTTTCGGGATTTGGTGTAATGTAATTGTCTTCGTCGGGTCTTCGACATGTAACCGAAAATTTTCTTGTTTATAGACGGCCACAATTATCTTATTTTTTTTCCTCAATAAAATTTTCTTTTTTGCTATTAAAAAAAATGTGTACCGCGGCGGACACAGATGTTTCTTTGAGGTGCAAACTTTAATTTTAATTTTTGACTGTCTATTGAGTTGGGAAGGGCTGAGGGCACGATTAGATTCGAGATCGGAGATTAGATTTAAAAAGATTTATGTGACAAAAATGGTGATGATATTTTTGAAATTGTGGGGATTCGGTGTAATGTAATTTTCTTCATCCGGTCTTCGGCCCCCCTCCTCGCCGCTCCTCTCCCTATGTCCATGCGTTATAATCTACTGCTAGAACCTGCCTACCTAACGCCGCCGCTCGATCCTCCGTTGGGATTTATTGAAGCAATTAGAATGCACCTCGGGGGCATTAAACCCTCGTAAAACGTTGGCCCGCACTGACGGCCTGACTAATGCCCGCGACATCGGCCATACAGCGGAGCAGCAGCAAAAGCGGACGCGTGCTACCTGCCTCTTTTGCGCGCGCCCACGACGCGCTCGCGCAGAGTTGTCGCGTAAGCCGAGCAAGCGGAGCACCATATCGCTCCAATATACTCCGACGCATTACTTGCGTTACGCATTGTCCGCCAATGCGCTTAAGAAGATTAAAAAATAAAAGAAAAAAAAAGATGCATGTAGGTGTGCTCTTAAAAGATACTTTAGTCTTTTAAGCACGTAGATGGGCTCTTAAAAGATACTTTTAGTATTATTCCTGTACCTTCGTTCTTAACGTGCAAGCTACTCTATAACGTTCTGGATGTGTCGCTCTAATATACTCCGACGTATTATTTGCATTACGCAATCTGCATCAATGCGCTTAAAAAAAAAAAATTAAAGAAGAAAAAAATATGATGAGTGCGTTTAAGTGTGCCCGTAAAAGATACTTTTAGTATTATTTCTATATGTACTTCGAAGTACAATGTACTTCGACGCATTACTGGCATTACGCATTCTGCATCAATCTGCCCAAAAAGATTGAGAAATAAAATTTAAAAAAGATGCAGAATGCATTTAGGAGACATTTAGGTGTGCTCTTAAAAGACACTTTCGGTGTCTTTTAGTTGCATAGGTGCGCTCTTAAAAGATACTCTTAGTATTATTCCTATACCTTCGTTCTCGTCGTGCTGGCCACTCTATAACGTTTTGGATATGTCCTCGCGATAAGAAAGCGGCATGGAAGTGCGGAGGTGGCGCTCCACAACGGCGCTGAGTCTCTTTTTCGCCCCTCTCTCTATATCTCGTATTTCTCTCTCACTCGTTCGAACAGCGTAAACAAGCGCAAAGCCGGATTATCATAATCGCGATAACGCGAGCCCGCCGACCGTTTCGACGACGCGTCGAACGTCTCTCTTTTGTCGAGTCTCACTTATACCCGATATAAAGTTACGATATACCTATATATTCATTTCGCGTCTATAAAATGCTTCCGAGAGTCCTCGACGTTATTGTCGCGGTTTTTAATTTTTTTTACCCGAGGACATTTCTCGCGCGGCAATTAAGGTGGTCAGGAAAAATCTGGAAATTCTGGAAAGGTCGGGAAATTTTTGTTAACCGTTCGGAGAAAATTAGTCAATGAGGAAAAACGAAGCCACTTCCAGTTAGAAGCAAAGTTCGAAGAATGATCATTATTTTTTATCACACTCTAGAAATTGTTTAAACGGAAACGCACTGTCCGAGAATCGCGGTACAATTTGCATCCGAATTTCTTTTACCGTGCACAAACATTACTTTTCATCGCCGCTGAGTAGGCTCGTAAAAAATGTTGCTCGCAATAAAAATGATCATTCGGTCGGACGGAAATCGGCGAAATTTTTGTCACGCTTTTCGATATCGGTAAACCGCCTCGATAATCGAGGTATAAAATTTGTAAACTGGTGGTAAAAAAAATGAATAAATAAAAATAAATTATACATTTGGTTTTATAAAAATAATAATTTTAAGGAATAATAAATAATACTTTTAAGCAACAATAAATAATGCTTTAAAGCAACAATAAATAATACTTTAAAGCAATAATAAATAATACTTTCAAGTAACAATAAATACTAATGGGCAGTAATAATAATATTAAATCAAGGCCGTAAGAGAACCGATCGAGGTCCAAAGCGGGACGAGGAATTCGTGGTTGACGCTCGCGGGCAAGGACCACGCTAGCTCGCGGGAAGACACACCCGAAGAATTTTGGTGGAACGACACGAACGTCGGGAAAGAGATAACTTCGCTGACGGGATTCGAACCAGTTTAGCCCCGATGACGTCAGGCATGCGCGGGACTGGTAGCGGGCTCGGCGAGGAAGAGCCAGTCACGCACTCTGATCGATCTCGCCGGTGATGACCGATGTGTTTATGGCAGTGGTACTTTGGGGTGGGGAAGTGAAGCATTCGAATCGTTCGTTCACGTCGTCAACGGTAATCGCAAGCGTTTGTAAAACCGGCAATTATTTAACGCCTTCCCGGTCCCCCGTTTCACCGTTTTCGTCCCATTCGGGATTCGGAACTCCGAACCGGACCGGCGCGCGCACGGTACGGAGCGCCCCGAGTGAGATCAACCTCGCCTAATCGTTTTATAGTTATCTGTCGAAAAACCTCTCGAAGCTTAATTTCCGACGTTACGTGTCGCGTGACGGTAACCAGAAGCAGCGGCCGGAGCATGCTCTTTGCCCGATCGCCACGTCTCGGATTCTCTGCCGGTCTCTCGCCGGCCCGAGGCCTGCAATTTCGGCATTATCGCGCGCACGGCTCTCCACCTCGGGCCCGCACGACGCTCCACGGTTCTTACGTGTTTCCTCTACGCTACAACCGCGCGAACCATTTCCCTCTTTGCGAAAAATTATTAATTTTTATCATCTTACAAAGTGCGTGCTGTCTAAAATCGCTCGTACGCGGTCGAGAGATATTGTGCGTTAAATTCTTGAAACGCAGCACTGTACAAAAAATTAGAAATTTAATGTACCTGCACTTGAAATTTGCTAACATTACTCATAGTAATTAAACATTAGTGTACTTTGCTTGTGAAATAAAAATACCACATATTAAAATTACAAATCTTTTGCTTGAAATTTACAAAA
>JAPYZD010002593.1:0-15400 GCA_030522725.1 Ichneumoninae sp. B BG-2022a
ATATTATTTGTATAATATTTGTAATAATAACATAATTTTCATATACGGATGTCTTAATTTTCAATGTCATCACCGGTAATTTTAATATACAGGTATTGCATTTAAGACTACCTTATTACAATTCAAATACAATGCATATGAATTCTAATTTCATATACCGAGATTGTATATTTAATGAAACTTTGTATATTTAATGTGTTGTAAATTTCATAACATTTTTTACAGTGCAGACAAGAGGACAAATATATTTGTCTGCTTCACTGCGTTTAGCTCCTATAGGAGCTATTCGGGCTGACGGACTCCGGCCGATCGCCCAGTGGGCAAAGGAAAATACAAACGAAACATTGTAAACACCCGTTTACGTATGTAAACATTCTGACCAATAAAATTCTTGTACTTCTACTCCTAATGAATACTGAATAATGATAAATAATAAATGTTTGTCGTTTGTTGTGAGAACATTTCTAAATTCGCTGAAAAAAATGATACTTTGAATACTTTTATGGTATTTATCGTTCCAGCTTTTTCTGCAAAAGTTTTCGGTACGGAAGAAAGTTGTGTGCGACACTCGGAATATAAATACTCCGTCGAAGGGGTTAAATTCGGTTAACCACCGGCAGTGCGTCGTTGAATGCAGTGGCTTGTAGCAAGAGTCGGAACACCGACCGGTGGGTTCTCTACAGCACTGAGTAAACGATACCGGGATGGAGAAGGTATACCCAAGAGCAGGTTTGCTATTAGAGCGTTGCACCTAACGGCTACTATGTACCTCACCGACCTTACTTTCCTCGGCGTTCAGGTCTTTTCGCGAAATTCCCTACGGCCACGAGGATCCGGAAAATCTACTTTTCCCTATTATCGAACTTCCGCAGTCACTTTCCTGTTCCCATTCCTACCTACCTCGGGCTGCTCTCCGTATTTCGAAAGTTGTCGCCCAGCGAGCGTAACAAGAGCTCTATTCCTATCTCATTTTCTTAAAGAGGATAGAAAAAAAAGACAAAAAAAACGCATAAATAAATTCGAGAGACACCGACGAAGCGCACTGCAGCGGTAAGCTAAACGTCCGAGTGGCCGGACAAAGCGTGCGCACAAGAGAGACAGAAATACGATTTTCTATACATGTCCGGGGACTGGGACTTCTCCTTTAAAGATGCTTCACACAAACATACTCAACCAAACGTTTAATTCCATAGAAAATTTCAGTACTCCGCAATATGCCAAAAATTAAAAAAGAATCACCCAATTAATGATGGCAAGACCTTTGATTTTGCATAATAATAATGCAAAAAATGAATTATTAAAAACATCAGAAAACATTTAATTTTTTTGTTTTAAATGAATTCCTTGATTTTTTGGAATTTATATGAATTTTTTCAAAATTTTGTTACATTTCAAAATATTCTTTTTTCTGCAATTTAAATTTGAAAAATCAATGTAGGTGCACAAATGTTGAATATGTTTCCGTGTCACGATTCCACAGCACATTCAAAAAGTTTCGAGGCGATTGCGCCAACAGTTCCATAGTGATGACAAAAAAAATTTTATGTAAGAAAATTCTGAAAAAATGAATTTAGCTTCTAGAGAATAAACGAATTCATTTGAATAGAAAAAAATGGTTTCCTGATTATTTGTTCAACAATTTTTTTTAGCAAGTAGTTAATAACTTTTTGCCATTATTATTATTGATAATTAATGTTCTTGGCACCTTCAATGCAGTTGATTTTTATCAGATTTTTATACCATTAGGAAGTGTTCAAATTCTCACTGAATCTCACTTTTGGCTGGCAAGGCACATGTGATGCATCCGTAAGTGCACGGCCACTGGACTGTTACCTTAGCAGCCGCTTGGACGTCTCGTGGCCACATGTGATGGTGAACTCGGGATCTTCAATAAATAATTCCGCGAAGCGGTTTTATGAGAGATCGTTTTCACGCGGAACGATCCTCTTTTCTAAAAGAGTGCATCAACCATCCGTTCAAGCTGTCTTATTCCGAGAGCGTACAAAGTCGATTTGTTTCGCAAATGACTCGATTCGTTCGCCGGTATAATACAGACGTCACGTGACTCGAATCTTTAACCGCGTTCTCGTAATCGGAAATGAGAAACGTAAGTTATTAAGATCGTGCGTGCAAGAGCGACATTGTTCCTGTTGAGTTTGCTGCGGATTTGACGGTAAGGGAGAGCGGCGCAAAATGGCACAGCGGGGCAATAATGAGCCAAAACGAAATTTTCCAATAACTTTTGGATGGTGGCCATGGTGGTGAGTGGGGCAAAACGGGTTTGAAAATCCGGATGTATCGCTGGGACAAAATGGGACATCCAAAAAGGAAAATTGACTTTTGCTCTCACTGTCCCGTTTTGCCCCGCTATGCCATTTTGCCCCGGTCTCCTCTACTCTTATTCCGGACGAGCGAAAAATATGTCGTTCGCTTTGGCCTAATCATTAAGGGGTCTTGATTCGTTGAAGAAAAGGAAGAAAGAGATTCTTGCACTGGAAAAACAATTCACGTGCAGGTTGTCAACGAAAAAAGAAACATTAAAATTCTTACAATTCCATACGATATTGAAACAACGAGCGGGCCGATTATAGTTTCCATCTCGTATGGAATTCGAAGAATATAAAGAACAATTTTTTTCTTTGAACCCCGCAAGCAAATTTTACTTGAATTATTGGAAGTTTTTTTGAGTGTACTCCGGCACTTCAGCGCAGACCAGAAATTCGGACATAGTCTTTTACTTCGACTTCCGTCTATAGACTCTCCACCAGCGGGTTGATAAATCGGTTCATTTCTGGTCGCGAGCTTATCGCGCACCGGAAGCTTAACTCTTGATTCGCGCATTCTCCGTGCTCTCCGGGAATGTTTGAGCTGAAACGGGTGAAACCAGAGAATGTGTGGTGATCCGAAAATTGAGAGACGCTGGTTCATTCTTTACTATTCCGCATCTTTCTTCGACTTGACCTCGGAAAATTAGTCCGAGGCCAGATACTTCCTTTTGTTTTTTAATTTAAAAAAAATCCCCGTGCAACGTAAAGTAATGTAATTGGTTTATAGAAGGGAACGATGGAAAATCTCGTTTACTAACAGTGGATATATCCATGTATTTCTGTAATACCTGACCTATCGATTCCGACGGTGCAATTGAAATTCCATTGGCATCGGAGATCCCACGCTTCCGATATTTCGCATTGCGAAAGAATTTTTCATCACGCTGGACACGGTGCATTGTAAATCGTAAAACTTACGGGCTGTACTGTGGAAGTATTGCAGGTATAGTGCGGATCTGTCTCAAGGTTTCCATTCGATCCGTGTTTTACCGGTGGAATTTTACTTCAACACCTCGACGGCATTTTTTCATAAAATATGTTTTGCCCGCCTACACTAAAAAGTCCACATTCCATGCCTGCAACGGGGGCGGAAAGTTGCGCAGCGGGCCAAAAAGGAAACGCAGCGTAGCAACAGTGGGCCGAAAATTAGCTACTGTGGTGGACAACTTTCCATCCCCATTGCAGGCATAGAAATGTGGCCACTTTTTAGCACGGTCGGGCAAAAAATAGCGTATGTCACTCGGGACGAAGTGCCTTTTTACCTCGTGCGAATTTCTCAAACTTCACACTCGGTGAAAAGACGCACTTTCCTCCCTTGTGGCATAATATACTATTTTTCCCGACTACGCTAAAAAGGTCCTATTTGATGCCTGCACCGGGGCGTGGAAAGCGACCGATTCTTGACCAGTGTAAGGTAATTTAGCGGGAGAAAAAGTAATTTAGTGGGAGGAAAAGTTATTTAGCGGGAGGAAAAGTTATTTAGCGGGAGGAAAAGTTATTTAGCGGGAGGAAAAGTTATTTAGCGGGAGGAAAAGTTATTTAGCGGGAGGAAAAGTGATTTGGCGGGAGGAAAAATGAACTTTTCCTCCCGTTAAATTATTTTTCCTCCCGCTCGAGAAGACTCGGCCAATATCCATCCCCGTTCCAGGCATAGAAATATGGCCACTTTTTAACACAGTCAGAAAAAAATAGCGTATGCCTCTCGGGAGGAGCTGCCTTTTCACCTCGTGTGAATTTGTGCGCTCGCTTCGCTTGAGCATTAAACTTCACATTCGGTGAAAAGACCCACTTTTCTCCCTTATAGCATAATATACTAATTTTATCATCCCTATATTCCTGTATTTTTTATTTATTTTTTACTAATTTATGTATGTTTATTCGCGTGAACTGTTTCGTATCATAATAATGAGGAACTCGACGATAATCACGAGCACCTACGCGCATGTACAGGAATAACTCGAGACTCGAGTTCTGGTTTCTCGCTCTCGTACCTCACCGTACTTTTTTTTCTCGTTACAGTCTCTTCTCGGACCTGAGGAGCCTGGCCGGAACGACTCTCATGAATCTCTTGGCCGCCCTCTTCATGGTACAGCTCCTCTTCATCGTCGGCGTTGGCGGCGTTCAGGTGAGTTGGCAGAACTTACTTCACGAAATGACCGAGAAATCGACAAACTTTCTGACGATACCGAGTACAATAAGAGCTGCTGGAAGAAATAAAAATATTAGAACCGATTCGCCTATCTGACGGAGCAAGCGGTTGAGATTTCTGAGTTCTGATCGAAGAAATAAATACTTTATTAATGAATCACAACGGAAAGTTTTACAGACGTCATGATCCGATCAGTTAAACAGTTCTAACGAAACAACGTACGAATCGATACAAACTAACCTTCAAAAATACGATCGTAAAATATTCATCATCATTTTTTAACGGAAGTTTTATCAAAATAACAGATATAGAGAAACGGAAGGTTTATGAGAATAATACAGAAATAAATCATTACGATATTAATATCCGGAGAGCTTAAAATGATTTAAAAATTTCTGTTCACCGGCATGAAAATTTAACTTTTCTAGACACGGCTTTGTGTATAGGTTTCAACTTGGAAATTTAAAAATCTTGTTTCCCGATTTTTTTATTACCTCATCTAACATAATTGAGAAAAAAAATCTTTCAGCCTTATACTGTTTAACGGGGGCTAATTATACGGGTCGAGTGTATGCAGAGACATTTGAGTCTCGAGTACAGTTGATTATATCACGTGGGAAGCACTCGAAAGAAGACCTAAAGTATATTCGAGTCAGCCTGTAGATGAACGATAATTACCGTTCATAATTTAATCGGGAGTTGATGAACGACGAGGACGAGAAAACGACATCAAAGAGTGTCATCCATCCTGGCGGCGAAATAGCTATACTGTGACACGGAAGCTACGTAGTATAACTTTAATCAGAGCTCTCATACATCGACATACCGACGATTCCGATTCCGATAAGAACAGCTGGATGAAATAAAAATATTAGAACCTATTCGTCTATCCGACAGAGGAAGCTTTATCACGGTAAAGAAATAAATCATAGAAATATTAATATCGGAGGACGTGAAATGATTTCAAAAGTTCACTTCTCTGGCATGACAATTTAACTTTTCTAGCCATGGCTTTCCATAGAGTAAGGCAAGGTGATATTTCTATGCGGCTGATGTAGCCACCCGCAATATCGTTTAAGGTAAGTCCTTGCGAGTCGTGTTCACGTCGCATAAGTTTCAGTGAAATGAGAGGGTAATGCAACAACTGCTGAAAAGATCAATAATAATAATTCCAAAATATCGTTAACAAATTGATGGAAAATAAAATAGTTCAACCAATCCCCCGGAAACCTAACTTTTTTAATGAAAATGATTCGTTAATTTTTCTGAAAACGTATGAATTTCTTCAGATTTTTAAGTTCACTTTGAATTTTGCGACTTTCTACATCTTTTTCCCATAAAAAAATACAGTCAATTTAAAAATCTGAAAAAATTCATACGTGTTCAGAAAAGTGATCGAATCATTTTTATAAAAAAAAGTCAGGTTTCCGGGAGATTTGTTGAAAATTTGTTTTTCATCATCTTGTTAATGATACTTTGGAATTATTATTATGTAAAATGAAACGTTGCAGCACCTGTAATATGCTTGATGTTTTTCAGATTTTTATACCATGCAGAAGTGTTTGCAAATTCCTCTTATTTCTCTGAAACTTATGAAAAGTGAACACTATTTGCAAGGACCACCTTAACGTAACAAACGAATGGCGCTGCCGCTTGCCCAATATTTAGTGTATGTGGATAAAATATAATGGCACCGAAAATTACAAGATTATATGTGCAAGGGTCAGTACGATATGCCACGTGGCCACTTCCCTCGCAATTTCCGGGTGATATGGCCAGTAAAACCGTTTTTTTTTAGCTTGGCATCTGAAATATTTGACGAAGGTAATTATTGTCTTTCTGTAGTTCATGTAGACAACATAAATTGAACTAAGATTTGTTTTGTGCGATGCGTCTATACTTTTCTAGGCCTAACCGATTCCCATTATTATTATGACCATATCACCCATAGTAACCGGGTGATATCGTCACTCGCAAATATTTATTTATAGACCAGCAATTAAATCACGCATCGAAAATATCGAAAGATCTGAGTGAATTAATTTAGTTCGACGTTTCTACACTGTAAAAAAGTGTAGTTTAAAAATTAATGAACAGTATTGGAAGCTTTTTTACATAAACCGTTTTTGAAATTTCAAACACATATGCGTTGCAATTTTACAATAAAATTTGTATTTATCATGAACATTTTTGTAAATTTCACGCAAAAGATTTGTAATTTTATATCTGGTACTTTTTTTACGAGCAAAGTTCATTAATGTTTAATTAATATGAGTAATATTAACAAATTTGAAGTTCCAGTTCATTAAATTTACAATTTATTTTTACAGTGTAGACTTGGCTACGACCCAAATTTAAAAGGTTTTTTTTACGGTAACCCTCAAATTTTCAATGTTGAAAAAATCATGGTCATATCACCCGTACTTACCCTATATCGGCTTCTACTTGGAAATATAAAAATCCTGCTGGCCAACTTTTTATTAACTTATCTTAAATCGTAAAAAAAGAAAACAAAAAGCATATTCTACTCGTGTACTGTTCGACGGTGGCTAATTATAAAGGTCGAAGTGTGCGCAGAGACGTTCGAGTCACGAGCACAGTTGATTATATCGCGGGGATGGCACCCGAAAGGAGACAAAAAGTATACTCAAGTCAGCGCGTAGATTGAACGATAATTACCGTTCGTAATTTAATCGGGAGTTGACGAACGACGGGGACGAGAAAACGACAACGTCAAAGAGCGCCACCCGGCCTGGTGCAGAACACGCTATAACATCACACGGAAGCTACGTAGCACAACTTTAATCAAAGCTCTCATACGTCGACCTATACGCGAAGCATATTCCAAACTATCGATAAGCACCGATAGCTTCGGCCGTAACTGTCCCAACGGCAAACTAACTCGATTATCGACGGTCATGATTTGGTATTGAAACTTCGTAACTGTGAACCACGATGATCCACAATTTTTTCGGTACCACACCGCATCGTTCAATTTTTCAGACGGAAAGATGAATTAACCTTAACGGAATACGTCACAGAACGACTTTTTATTTTTTGAACTAAAAATCACAAGTGTTATAAAGCAATGAATAAGGTTTTTTAAAAGAATTTTTAATAATTTTTTATCCACTTGGATTCCGAGATACACGAGCTTAAAACTGTGTCAATTAACATGAGCTGCATATGGTGCCGCATGAAAAGCTACATTCTTTTTTAAAAAATATATATTTCCAGGCTACCTTACTACATTTTTTTTTGCTAAAACAACATTACAAGATTATTAGGATCGCATTAAAAAAATAAAATCGAGCTATGCCCATAGATTTTCAAAGATATTACGAGATGAAGGAGCTTCGAACTTATATATGAATAGATATCTAGGCCTCAACTATTGCTAGCAACATGGCGCCACCACCCCCCACCATTAAGAAACGGCGATCTGTGACGTATTACCTTAAAGGAATGCGTCACAGATCGCTCGATTTTTTTATGCGTCTCTAATATATGTGTAATGTTATTTTAGAAAAAAACCTAATACAGTAGTCTGGAAATATATATATTTTTTACAAAGAATGTAGCTTTTCATGCGGCACCATATGCAGCTCATGCTAATTGACACAATTTTAAGCTCGTGTATCTCGGAATCCATGTGGGGAAAAAAATATTAGAAATTATTTACAAAAACCTTATTCCTTACTTTATAACACTTGTGATTTTTAGTTCCAAAAATAGACAAGTCGTTGTGTGACGCATTCCCTTAATGGATGGATGGATTTTAAAAAACACCGTGTACTGCTGGTAAAAAAAGATGTGCAGCACCGTGCGGCTGTACTGAATACACTTGCTGTATCATTAAGCCGTACTTCTTCGTTTCGCCCGCATTTGTCACACTTCACGCTCAGTTCCGTTTTAGCGCGCTTAGCGGTTGGGACCAAAATCCATTCAGAGTATCTGTCGACAAATGTCGCTGCTGTTCTAATTATTTCCAGCGTTACCAGCCTGTGAAGCCCGCAGTCGCAGGGACTGCTAGACTGCGCTGGAGCGAAGCGCTCTTTCATTCGGGCAGTGCAGGATCATGCAAATGAAAATGGAAAGAGGGCAATGCGAGTGACGAAATTGTCCGGGTTGTCTAATTAGAGATAGAGCAGCACTGCGTACGACCATATGATATCCGGACCTCGGAATCCGTGCAGAGATTCCAGCTCGGCAGCGAAATGATGAACATGGAGAAAAAACTTAATGAGTCCGAGGGACAGATTGCGAACAAAATATGCACATCTCTTCCTCATTATTTTTCATAATTCGGAAAGCCTGCTATACGAGAAAGTTTCTCACCTTGCGCATGGAGAACGCTTTGTAATGAACAAAAAATAATTAATAATCAACGTTCAAATTCCTTTCCAGAATATGTTAATTATCATTGATATCGCGACTTATTTATTGAAGAAAAATTCGCATCGTAGCACTTTTTCTATGAGGAAGATAGAAATGATGAAAAGCGAGAATAGGAATAAGATTGAATGGAAAATACCAAAACAACTCACGACGTTCCGACTCCCCCTCTCGCCTTTTATCGTAAGAAGCTCCAGGTCGGCGAGTTATGTATTTTTTTTTCTTTCCAATATTCCGGTCTGATATCCGGGCCCAGGAATCCGCGCACAGATTCCAGCTCGGCAGCAAAATTATGAACATGGAGGAAAAACTTAATGAGTCCGAGGGACAGATTGCGAACAAAATTTGCACATCTCTTCCTCATTATTTTTCATAATTCGGAAAGCCTGCTATACGAGAAAGTTTCTTGCCTTGCGCATGGAGAACACTCTGTAATGAACAAAAAATTATTAACAATCAACGTTCAAATTCCTTTCCAACATATTTTAATTGTCATTGACATCACGACTTGTTTATTAAAGAAAAAATTCCCATCGCAGCACTTTTTTTATGAGGAAAAAAATGACGAAAAAAGAAAATAGGAATAGGAATTATTGAATGAGATATATAAAAAAAACTCAGGACACTACAACTGGTTTGCGACTGCTCACGAACAATGGCACTTTTATCGTAAGAAGCTCCAGCTCTTATGATATGTATTTTGAGTTATGTATTTTTTTTCTTCCTTCTGGCATTCCGGTCAAGGTTTAAATCGACTGCCTCCGTACTCTCTGTGCAGTGCAGTACAGCTGTACTATCTGCAGAAGTACTTTGCAGTTTCCAGCGAAAGAAATTACGAATTCAAGATCCGAGCGGGAGGGAAGGGAAGAGGAAGAATGCAATGAATTATAATACAGGACAGAAGAACTACCGCTCTCCGGAGATCCGACGTCTTTCTCCGTAAAAAAGTATAATTCTCCGCTATCGCTTTCACCATTTTCATTATTTTGTTATTTTTCACCGTTATTCCCCAAGCTACCGGCGCTTTTTATCGTCCGAGAAAATCGGCGATGAAAATTCAGAACCGAGGAGTAGCGAATCGCAGGGACGAGGGGCGGCGAGAGGAAAATCCCGTACTAGCTATCCCGGACTCTGCATACAGACCGTAACATACTGGAGCGCGTTCCAGGTCGTCGTGGAATGCGATATATTGGCCCCTGCATTACCCACCGTTCAAGTTCAAACCGACGCGCGTGTATATGGCTATAACCATCAACGGGAATGGCGAAGGTCGACTGTGGAAATCATAAAAACCGGTGTGGCAAACCTTGTTGAGAATCCAAATGAAAGTTCGCATTTTTTTTTTAATAAAAATAGCACCTGTAGAATGAGAACGTCGTACTTGATCGTCTTTGGTGGACAAAATTTTTTAAAATATCGTGCGAATGGAATTTCGAATTTTTAAATTAAATTTCCGGAGTTCATGTATACATATGGATAGTCACGTTTGCAGCGAAGTGAACGTTGCGACGAAAATCCAAAGGTGTCGATAGTTCAATTATCGATTCTGAAGTCATTGTAGCTCACGAGGAAATATTATTCATTGGACAGCCGTACGTTATGACTAAGAAAATCATAAAAACCGGTGTGGCAAACCTTGTTGAGAATCCAAATAAACGTTCGATTTTTTTTCGAATAAAAATAGCACCTGTAGATTGAGAACGTCGTATTTGATCTGCGGTCTTTGGTGGACAAACATTTAAAAAATATCGAGCGAATTAAATTTCGAATTTTTTAATTAAATTTCCGGAATTCATGTACACATACGGATAGTCACGTTTGCAGCGAAGTGAACGTAACGACGAAAATCCAAAGGTGTTGACAGTTCAAGTATCGATTCTGAAGTGATTGTAGCTCAGGAAGAAAGCTTGCTCATTGGACAGCCGTAACGTTGTGACTAAGGAAATCATAAAAACCGGTGTGGCAAACCTTGTTGAGAATCCAAATAAACGTTCGATTTTTTTTCGAATAAAAATAGCACCTGTAGAATGAGAACGTCGTACTTGATGTGTGGTTTTTGGTGGACAAAGTAAAAAAAAATATTGTGCGAATGAAATTTTGCATTTAAAAATTATATGCATAGTCACGTTTGCAGGGAAGTGAATGTTTATTTGTTTTACAACATTTGTTTCCGCTTGAATTTATGAAACGACAAAATATTGTGCTTGTACAGGTGTTTCCTAACTTAATTTACTTTATATTGCGATGAAAATCCAAAGGTGTCGATAGTTCAAGTATCGATTCTGAAGTGATTGTAGCTCGCTAAGAAAGCTTAATTGGACGTCCCGATTACGCTTTCTTAGCCTTAATTCCTTATTCCTTAGTACGTCGTCACTAAGGAAATCATTTTTAAAAACCCGTGTGGCAAAGCTTTTAAAATAAAAATAGCACCTGTAGAATGAGAACGTCGTACTTTATCTGTGGTTTTTAGTGCGCAAAATTTTTTTAAATATCGTGCGAATGGAATCTCGAATTTTTTCATTAAATTTCCGGAGTTGATGTACAGATGTGCGTAGTTACGTTTGTAGCGAAGTAAATGTTCCAACGAGAATCCAAAGGTGTCGATAGTTCAAGTATCGATTCTGAAGTGATTGCGGCTCTCGAAGAAAGCTTTCTCATCGGATAGCCGTACGTTGTGAGGCTTCGTGTAGGCTTTCAGAAGATCGGATCGAAAGGAAGAGAGGAATATGGGGTGTATCGAGCATCCGAGGACATTGACGTTGTCGACACAAGCAGCCCCTCGTCGCCATTCATCACCGTCTTTATTCTTTTTCTCGAGAGTCGTCGAGCCTCCATTGTGGACCCGGCCGAAGGGGACGGCACCTCAGGAGGCTCACCACTCACTTCCTGTGTTATTTTTTTGTATCGAGATTCTTTTCCCTCTCTTTCATCGAATCGAGGAAAAATGTTGTGACGCGAGTTATTACGGCTAATGTAAGTCCATCGATTGTGCAGGGCTAGAACGAAAGGACGAGCACGTGGAGAGGAAGTTGCGACGAGTTTTTGCGGAACGAAGGGGATGACGATCTGTCGTCCCTTCGTAATCCCGACAACAACTACTGCAGCAATTACGGCGGTTTTTAAAAAAATATCCGCTAGACCGAGTCCTCTGCGGGTGAAGCCCGGATAAACAATCTCATTAGCGACTCCGCAGGAGCGAGCGGGCCGAGTGAATGTCGCATGCAATTAGACAGGCAGTCGACAGAATGATCGACAGGCCACCGGAAGTAAAGCCAGTGGCGCGAGTAAGCGATGGAACGTAAAAACAAAGCTGTGTGGAATTGCCTTCGGGGTATGACATAAAATTAACGTATGACATGGCGGCCCGGAAGTCATAACTCGATCTAATCGAATTAGGGTAAGTCGAATTAGGGATGATGTGGTCATTGTTTATTAAACAACGAAAATTTTAGGTTTAACATTTTTGAACTTAACATTTTTTATTGTAACCGACTCTAGAAACTTCAAACTAAAGTAATTCACTGAGAACTTTCAATATGTTCGATGCGTGATCGGGCAGCGGTGCTAAACTAAAAAGAAAACAGTTTTACTGGCCATATCACCCGGATATTGCAGGTGAGATGGCCACGTCAATGGTGGTGGGCCACGTGGCTATCTCGCCCGCAATATCCGGGTGATATGGCCAGTAATACTATTTTTTTTAGTTTAGCATCTGAAATATTTGACAGAGATATTTATTGTCTTTCTGTAGATTATCTAGATAACAGAAACTATAGTAAAACATGTTTTGTGTGATTCCGATGCTTCTCTAGGCCTAATTCACTACCATTATTACTGTGGGGTGAGACGGTCGATCGCAAATATTTATTTATCGAGTTGCAATTAAATCACGCATCGAAAGTATCGAAATTGTTGAGTTAATTACTTTAGTTCGATGTTTCTAGAGTTGGTTGCGACAAAAATGTAACATTTTTTTTAATGTTCAACCTCCAATTTTCATTGTTAGAAAAGTATGACCATATCACCCCGACTTACCCTACATAGTTACAATCTTTTTAATTTGCGTATCTTGAATGTGTACGTGTTTGCCGTTAGAATGTATGTGTGTTCTAACATAATTATTTTTTACAAATACAATGGGGTGTCGTCTTTGTCGACGATGTAATTATCGATCGATGACAAACAAGATATCAAGGAGTCAAGGAGAGCTCTCCCGTTATTCTGTAGCGTAAACGCGGCCCGTAGCGTTTCGTACCGAATTTTCTGATTGCGCACCATGCGGCGTTACACGAACGGAATATCAAAACTGGTGCATCGCCAGATGACGATCCTATGCGGTGACGTGCAAAAAGCTGCGGTATTGAAATTCATAGCAAAACTTTCGCAGTCTCGATTCTCAAAGCCCCAGAGGCGACCATACCCGACGCGAATGCCTTTTTTCTATCTGTTATATCGAACTTTCTATCTTTTTTTCGTTACTGAAAACTGTGCGCTGTTTGCCCGTGTGCGACCTTTGTCGCTCGTTTCGTGTACTACTCAGCCATAGTTCACCACACCATGACTTTCGCGCGGGATTGGTTTCGCTGTGCCCTCGATGTTTTCCCTCAAAGGCTATTGGATTTTTCTAAAAACGCAATGTTTGCACGAATTGGAAGAGTAAGGTCTCTTGGGCGCCCGCGAAAAAGAAAGGGTGTTTGTTTCGGCACAAATTGATTTTTCAATAGATAGTACTTTTCTGCCGTTGGTTACATTCGAGATGAATTCTTAAATACATTTTAGATATATCAGACATGTTCGTTTACTGCAACGTAATTCACACGTTTCTGTCGCAGGCTGCATTCGAGATACATTACGGACAAAAATACAAATAAAATATTAGCTTTCAATCGGAAGTGACGTCATAAGAAAAAACGTCATTTCCGGTTGCAAAATATGATTTTTTGACCGGTGACGCTATAACGAAAAAAAATGCTAATAAAAAAACGAAAAAATCTTCCTGACAACAACGAGCACAATACGAGGATAACCTGTCTTCGAACACAGTATTAGCACACGATTAATTTTATGCACCATCAATTACTGCATGAAGAACTTGGATCAACAAAAATAATAATGACGAACGGAATAAGTATCATATAACTAACAATAACACCGCGTATATAAATATTTTTTTTATTCATGCATTGACAAAAATACATCCAGATAGAAACAAAAATAACGTCATGGCAACGAAACGGTTTCACGGCTCGTTTTTCTATCTGGGTCAACAGTCAATGAAAAAATAAGAATTCTTGTTTCTCATTCACACTGCGAACTATTAATTTGTTTATGGGAATATGGTTTATTTACGTGCGTTTACACCTTAGCTTATATTTTTTGGTCACAAACATAGATGATCACACAAAGAATCAATATGCCAAATTTTGTTACGTAATATTTTGTCGTTTCGACAAACACTGGCGCCTTCGAAAAGACGCCAAAGTGGGTCATCGCAGTGAAACGCATAACTTTTAAACGGGCGTTAAAAAACGTCACTTCGGGGTTAAAAATCTGTAGCCAACGACAGAAGTGGAGGATTTAAGCGACACACGGTTTGCGTCAAGACCCGCTCGACCACTGTAACCATAGTGATACGTGTGAGGCACTGCCATAACTTTATCATCAAAAGAATCGATCGCGATGACGGACGGGGAGCCGGGAAAATTTAGAGATAACAAGGCTATCGTCACGCGCAAGCTGTCCGGGCATGAAGTACAAGCTCCACGTGTGTGCAAAAGTGCTCATCGGCCAGCTCGCAGACTCGTCAACCTGAAGCACGACGTACGTGCATGCTTGCATGTGCGCAAAAAGTTGAAATGGCGACGCTTCCATGTGAACCTGTTCCATCTTTATTTTTCTATCATTATCCAGTTCTGTTTTCCTTTCGATTCAACAGCATTGCCTGTGGTGCGCGAACATGTACTCAGCATAACTGGGCGAGAGGTCCGGAGAGAGAAAGAGGCAGAGAGGAAGAGATGACCCGAAGTGGATCGACCTGTGTAACTGCGCAATGGTCATTCGCTAGCTACCTCGTATTTCCGGTACGACGTACACGTGGGCTGTACGTAATGGATACGCAGGTGGCGGGATTACAAAGAGCCCCAACCAGAAACCTCTCGTTCCTCTTTACGAGACAATTCCGTAATTCGGAATAAAATAACTGGACACCGAACCAACCTAACGACCACGCGTTTCGCACAAAAAACCTCGCACGGACTGCTACCCACATGGAAATAAAGTGTATTTGGAATATATTGAAAAATGTATTTCGAATATACAAAATATATTTTGTTCCAAAAATTCCATATGTCGAATATATTTTTTATTGTACTTCAATTATATGCAAGGTATATAAAAAATATATTCGATATGTACTCCACATATATTGTGAATATGAGTTTCATATAATCGAAGTATACCTGGTACATATCTGAAATATATATACTTTACATTGCGGAATATATTCCGAATATACGTGCAATATATACTT
>JAPYZD010002594.1:0-15399 GCA_030522725.1 Ichneumoninae sp. B BG-2022a
ATTTTTACCATTTTTACCATTTTTACCATTTTTACCATTTTTACCATTTTTACCATTTTTACCATTTTTACCATTTTTACCATTTTTACCATTTTTACCGATCAGCGTAAAAAAAGGTCGTCGAATTCGCGAATTTGGGCGAATAAGCGTTAATGAACGTCAGGCGTGCAACATCGAGAGATGCACCGAGCGTCGCACAAATGGATGTTGGCCGGTGTCACGGGTCCTCCCGGCTACCTCGATGCGTGTGCGGAACAGTTTCGAGCGAGGAAAGAATACGAAAAAAAAAAATCAAGCTTTCGGTCAGCTGAGAGGAACGAAGGAGAGAACGGAATAAAAGAGTTTCAGAGATAAAAGTAGGGAAGAGAGTATGTGCGCCTCGGTGAGAGCCGAAGAGATCGTTGCTGGTTAGGGTATATTGCTGAATTGAGGAAGGCGGTCTTACAAAGCGCCCCGTAAATCCCCGCCGGGTTCGACACCCGACATTCCCTAAGTTTTATTTCTCTCTCGTTCCTCCCTTCCACACACACGACTCCGCCGGCGGAGAGTCCAGAAGCCGCAACTCGCACACCCCGGCACGAAACTTACGCCCTCATGATTCCGAACCGTCGATACACATCTCCCTTCCTCACCGTCTCGTTCTCGCGTTTTCTCTCTCCAGACGCCGTTCCCCCTTCTTCTCACGCTCGTACACACGTGTGCGCTCGCGGAGGTATATTTCGCGTCATTGTCTCTCATTTTCGACCGCGGACTTTTGCCTCGCGCTCGCTCGCGCGGATTTTTCGTCCTCCCGGACTGTGAGTTCCTCTTTCCTCGTTCTCAATCTTTTTCTCTCCTCGACACTGTGTACCGCGCTTATGGTGGAATACGCTGTGGCGTTAAAAAAATAATAGGACGTTTCGAACCGGGGACTCGTCGGCGGGCGTGCGAAACTTATACCGGACCGGCTTCCAGACGCGCGAAGCCTAGCGACGTCGCTCCTCGCGAGAGAGTCGAACGGAATCCGCGAGATTCCGCGAGATCCGAAGACCGCGACTATAAGTCGCGGTAGTCGTCGGTCGGAAGAGAACGGATTTTTATTTTCGTTATATTCTCACGTGGACGGGGGGGGGGCTTTATTTCGGCGATCGCTCGCGGAATTCGCGTAGAGCTTTAAGGAGGATCGGGAGAGACCGCGCCGCGCGGCGGCGGCGCGGGAATGCGTCAGATTAATGGATCGGTGCGCCAGGGAGAATAGCTCTGGGCGTGGATGCACTCACGGGCACGAGCGCCGATGAAGATCCTTCGAGAGGCCGACGGTGATCTCTTCACACGGCTCGGGGAAAGCGACAAAAAGTTGTCGAGGTTGAGAAAAATGTATCGGCGGATTTTTGCGCGATATCGGGTATGCGCTCGATTTCCAGTTCAACTATCATTTCTTGAGGGGATCGATCACTCTTGAGAATGTCGGTGATCATTTTTTGTTTCTTTTATTTTTATTATAGTTTAATTTACACACCGTAATTATTTTTATTGCGGTTTAATTGACACACCCTAATTATTTTTATTGCAGTTTAATTGACACACCCTAATAGAACTTTTGAAGCGTCAGATTGGGCTTTATGAGGCCTTTTAGAGACCTTCTCAACGCCTCGTGAAGTAATGCTATACAATTTCTAACAGAGGAGTAATCGGGCAGTGATTAAGGAGTTGTTTTATTTTTTTCAATAAATCGACTTTTTTAGGTAATTTTTATAAATCTGATGTCTGTGAGTTTCCCATTCAGAACCATTTCCCGTTCAGACATGATTTCTTGAAGGAGTCGATCGCTTTTGAGAACTACGGTGATTTATTTTTTTTGTCAATTGTATTGTATTTCAATCGACATACCCTAATAGAAATTTTCGAGCGTTAGATTGAGCGTTATCAGTCCTTTTCCGGATCTTATGAGGGCCTCACAAAGTAACGCTATAAGATTCCTGCCAGGACAGCAATTGAGTATTGATTAAGAAGTTTATTTTTTTTAAATAATCCAACTTTAAAAAAGTTAATTTATACAAATCTAGTATTTGTGAGCGTCGAAGGACACACACCGAATTTTATTGTATCGTACATACATCTGAAATGCGACAACGTAGTGACCGTAACGTAGGTATAGCCTCGAGGTGTGGATAAACTGAGAAAGAACCATCATCGTTACGTAATCGCAAATCGGGAATACGTTGTATATTCTCGGCGAAGGGAGGGCGTATAATATCCTACGAAAGTTTCTTTATCGCCTCGACGTCCAGCAAGTACCGCGGCGTCGCCATTATAAACATATACAAATTCGTCAGTGGCTACCGGGAACAATGGGCCGTTTAGCACCCGAGATATATATCATCGGGCCGCGGCCGCTTTCGTAAAAGATGTAGTGAGGGAGAAAGCGAGAAGCGGAGGAAAGAGAAGAGCCGATCGGAGCCGGTACGAAGGGAACCAAACTACGTTGAAGTATGAGAAAGTTCAGGGTCGAATGTACATTTTACGCACTTGCAAACGGTTACGATTTTTTATAAAAATTCATTAATTGATATCATTGAATATTATCGAATTCTGCATAGATAATGAGGGATTCTACAATTTATTATTTCATTACTATTAATATACATTTATAATGAATTAAATTATATATTTATTGTAAATCAAATTAATGAAAATGTGACGAATCAATGATCAACCAAAACATGGTTTATCGAGCGAAAAGGTGGGTAAATTTTGGACGCAGATGTTCAGATGAAACTTTCGATATTATAATTTTCCGATAATTTGAAAACTATGCGAGTAATTTGCAAATTTTCCATTAACAAAGAAGCAAACGAACACGAACCGAGTACCGAAGACAGCAAAAATTTGGTCGAGCCATAGATATCAATAATTCGAAACTGCCTCCCACTACCCTCCGATGAATTAAGAATCGGTGAACCAAGAGCGGACACTCCAAGTGTATACAAAAGCATAATATCAACCGCATTTGTATCCCGACTTTGCGAAAAAATAATAAATATCACATCGCCGAGCAATTTATAAGGATACGTCGAACTGGCAAACGGCTGAGCAGTGCCGGGCTAGTGCATCGGGAAAAGATGCGCGAAAGATATCGATCAGTATATCCCTGGTATCCGATATGCAGAAACCAAAAAAAAAAAAGTAAAAAAAAAAGAATACACAAAGGCGGTGGAAATAAGATCTATAGATCTCGCCCGGTCGGCACTTTCCTTTCGTCTTCGTGCGAAAACGAAATATAGCATCATAATAAATGCCATTGTCCAGAAGTCCGCGGAGTCGGCGAAAGAGGAACTCCTGAGTTCCTCTCCCCAGTAACGTGTGTGTCTGGGTGCATTGCGTGCGAAAGGGAGCGAATCGAATAGACAATCTTCGCCGTTGAAGAGTGTCTCGGAGATCGGTGGTAGGGTGGGATTCCTCGACGTTACACCGGACCACCGTCCGCCCGCATTCGCCCTCATGGTGCAGCGCGCGAAATGAGGAAGTGCTAATATGTCATCCCATTCTCCTCGCGTCCAGTGTGCCATCGGTCCCGGGGACTATTCGTTCCCATGGGCGCGCGATGCATCAACCATGTGTGTCCTCGCCGCGCCACCGCCGAAAACAGACCGAACGACAAGCCGGACGAGGGGCCTAGGATGGTTCAACCGGGTGAGGAATTGCGGAGTTCGGTTCGTTTGGGAGAACGTCTACGTAACTAAAACCTGAGTAGGGAACTACCGCTGGGACCGTAAGGTGCCGGTCGATTGCCCAGGGTGCGAGGCCGATCCGCTGCGCCTGGGATACAAATGGGCGAAAGACCGCGCCGGCTATCGCGGGCTTTCGTTGTAACGACGTCTCTGTCTCTCGCGTTTATCGCCGCGCTCGCCCTCATCCTCGTTCTGGACTGAGAGAGAGAGCCGCCTCGCGGAGAGAGCTCTCTGTGCGAATGCCAACGGCGGAGAGGCCTCGATCGCGGCGCGCACGCGGTTGCAGGTGGCATGGTCGCCGATAAATATGTCAGCGAGCAACACCGAGCCGGGCGCGATTCCCGAGCCTCCGCGTTCGAGCCAGAGAGAGACCGAGAGCCACAACTCGCACACCACCGACACCCGCGCTATTCGCCTTCCTCGACGATCTGGTGCTACTCTCCTCGGGCCTCTTTTCCACCTCATCGCGGCCTACCATCTCTCCCTCTCGCTCTCGGTCCGTTCCACGGATTCGCGAATTTTATACATTTGAATATTATGGAAATGTTTCAGCGCCCAAGTCCTCGTGCCTCTCGATGGATAGAGAAAGATGCTGGACGCTTGTTCTCGTTCCCGCCAACGTCCAGCTTGTGTATTCTTTGTTTCTGTCCGGGGAGCGAGAGACCGTCGAAGAAATTTTTGTCGCGGCTGCGGCAGAACCGAAAAACGGCGGACGGAGTGTGAGGAAAAAAATCTGTACGCGGGATACAATAAGGGAGGGCATTTTTATTTTTTTTTTAAGGGAGAAGGAGCGAAGCCGCGGACACCTTCCTGCCGTGTAGCGGGAACCTCAGTCGATTATATTCGCGCGAATGCCGAAGAGGAAGAAAAAGAGCAAAAAGCGAGCGAGGAACTTTTGGTGAACGGCTGGATGTTTGCGGATGGCTCCGCTTATCTAAACGCGCATCTGTCATACACCCTAATAACGACGCGTTCCGCCTGTGAAATCGGGACTTTATTGTGTGCCATTCAAGCCAAGCACGCGCTCGGAGCACTTTTGCGCGAGGGTTTATTGTTTTTATCGTTTAGGGTAGTCATGCCGGTGAGTGGACACTCAACGATGAATGGAAATTCTCACACACTTCAATATTTGCCGGATGATTCGTCGAATTAAATGTGTCGGTTTTACTCGCTAGATTGGTTCATCTTGTAATTCGTAAAAAAAAGTTTTAAAACTAGTTTCGGAAATTATTGAATCACGGTCATTAATTTATTGGCTTGAATTTTCATTCATTCCAGTATTTGCCCTACGCGCACTCTTCGTCCGCAATTAATCATCGAAATATCGGCACAGCAAATGTCGAGATAAAAAAAAAGTTCTAATAGACGTTCTAATAGTGCAGTCATTTTTTTATGGTTTATGGCTCTTTTATGGCTCGACGATCATGCCCGTAAGTGGACACTTAACGATGAATGAAAGTTCTCACACACTTTAATATTTGCCGGACGATTTATCGAATTAAATGCATCTGTTTTACTTACAAGACTGGTTCGTCTTGTAATTCGTAAAAAAAAGGGTTAAAGCTCGTTTCCGAAATGATTGAATCGCGATCGTTAATTTATTGGCTCACATGTTATCTCATTGGAATATTTAATCCACGCAAATTTTTCGTTCGCAATTAACAATCGAAATATTAGTCCGGTAAAACTCGTGATTAAAAAAAAAATGTTAATAGACGATGATAGTGCACTCATCTCTGCCGCTCGAACTCTCCCGTTGAAATATCGGGATGATGCCCCGACAATGAGATGTACTGTGCGCGGAGCCTGCCTGAAAGTTAGGTATACGGAGATTGCGTAGCGTTTCTCGAGTTGTTTCGCTCGTTCATCTCGCGTGTACATTACGTCATCGACGCCACTCTCGCTCCCTCCGGATATCTCTTCCGAACGATCATCGTTCCGGGAACGTAATTTTCCGCCCCGCCTACGTAATACGCGAATATACGTGTGATCCGTCAGACCTCTTGAGGCTAAAAGAACCGATTACGGGGAATATTCATCAGCGATCTGATTACCGTAAATCGCGGGGGAAATTATACGCACACGAAGGAGACTCAATATTCAACCTCCTCAGAGCCAACAAATCTTTCGTCGAGGATCTCGGTGAGGTAATCGATCCCACCGATCGATCGGATACTGTACCAATGTTAACGAGAAGCCGGAAGCTTATTCCTTGTCGTCCCGCCCGGACGGCTCAACGTTATCTCGAAATAGGTTCGATACATTGTTCAGTTACCTAATATCGAGAAGTTCAACCGCAGCTGCTATGTAGGTACACTGAAAAACAAATATCAATGACTCCCGTAAAATTCCAAAAAAAAAATAATAATAATTCTTCAATTCCATACGAAATCGAAACGCTAACGTGTCACTTTGACTGTAAAAATTAATGAATTGTAAGAATTAAAAGTAGAATTGAAATACATGGAGCAACTAGATAGAAGAATCCAAAATGCGGAAGAAAAATCTGCCACTGAAGTTTCACGTCAATGTCGGACGTTCCGTCAGAGGCTTTAATTTTTCTCTCGCAACAGTGGATGAAATATTAGTCCCCTCGAAAATGAAGTCAGGACCGACAAGAGGAAGCAGCACAACAAGGTGTTATCGTGAAGTGCGAGCGCAGTCCCTTTGCGATGTTAAATCTACATCGGAGCCTGGAGAGAGACCGCAATTGAAGAAAAAACTACATACATAATAGTGCATTCGTTCTCTCGTTTCTTTGACAAAGGGATTGGCGCTGGAAATGGAAAGGCCGGTAGAGAGACACTGGAGGTATGAGGTATGCGATTCGCACACAGAGCTACACGGATAGAGTCAGAAGAGAGTCTGTTGGTGCGGTGGCAAGAGCCCGGGTGCAGTGCAGAGAGAGAGAGAGAGAGAGTGAGAGCGTGATGGAAGAGAGGCCTTTGGTAGTTCTCTGGACGTGCAGCTTCGCTGTTTTCACTCTGTTATTCAACAACCGGCCGGGGGTACCACACGGTGCCTCGGTACCAGGTAGCAGTGTGGTCAGTTTATACACTGCCGGATAGGCTACTCTGCGTAGCCGAAGCCCGCCGTCGGAGCGTCGAGAGCGCGCTGGTCCAACTTGCGTGGTGTGGGTGTAGAATCAGTAGGAGCGTTGGCAACACAGTGTGGAACCGGCAGCGATGCAGCAGGGGTTTTGCAGACCGGTAGTGGTGCGATACAGCACGGTAGAGACAGAAAATGGGGTGGACACAGGGATGGACGAGAGCGGGGACGGAGGGTTCTAAACCTGCAGCCTCTCCAACGTCCGGGCAGCCGGGACCAAGCGATTCGACGCCGGAGAGATGATTGTAGTTGCAAATGGGCAGTTTGCATCAAGAAGCGCTCCACCGTTGGTGGCGGCGGCGGGGGGCTGCTGGCCCAGCGCGTTGTTGGCCTCAGTGCACCTAGTACAGACACAGCGGAGTACATGCATCGCCCGGCAATGCAAACAAAGTTGACCCAAACGTCCGGCTATACCGAAAAGCCCCGGGTCTTGTCCAACGGACGGACATCACCGTACCGAAGTCTGTATTCCACCTACACACCTAGCTGGAGTGTGCAGAGAAGGACACAGAGCGCCAGCGAGGGGGGATTGAAATCCGTCCGTGCGAGCCAGCAAGGTACATAGAAATCTGAAGTCTCTGGTCTCAGAGTCGCCGGGCGAACCGTCGACTTCCGTGCGATATGAGCCCGGCAAGTTTTTCCCGAAGCTCCAGAACATCGAACAACTGGAAAGGACGGATCGACGTAGTCGGGTCGCGAACAAGCTCCAACGATCATCCGCGTCACCCAACCGGCCATGCAACCCGCGAATTACCCTACACCCAGTACAGAAAGTGCTTAATTCTATCTCTCCATCCATCCCCCGCTTGTTCCCACATTTGGCAGCAAAGTTTCCCCAAGTTTGGTATTTACACGGGTGCTGGCTTCGGGTGCACTCCCGGCGTTAGTTGACGGCCGGCATTTGCTGGGACTCGGCGCGGTGATAGCGCACCTTCCACAGTTGGTTTGTATGCAGTATGTAGTATGCAGTATAGCCTCAACTATCGCACATATATACCGGCGCTATTATACATGCTACAGTTCCGTCGGCATGTGTCCGTGGAGCATACACGCTCCGTTGTATAAATAAAGTAAAGCTACGCCGCGTTTGCTGGTCAATGCGTTCGCCGGTGATGGTGCAGGAACGGTGGTGTATGTACGGAAGCTCGACGATCTCTTCACCGGGAGGACCAGGACAGCTCCCTTTCGGCGCCCCCCTGGAGTCCGGCGGCACTCTGCGACCGGGACCGGCTCTCGGCGTACTCTAACTCCTCTCTCCGGTTCTCTGTGCAACGGCGGTTGTGCGGCACGAGTGGACTCAGTGGCCATCCTACAGGGAGGGTAGCTGCGGGAGGTGGGAACACCGGCCGCGGCGGTACAGAGCTTTGGTCAGTTAAACATGCGCATATTGCATGAAACTGGTAGGGAGGCAAGTCTGGAGATCGACCTCTGTATTAACACCTCCGCGCTACCGGCTCGCCTCTGCCTCCCGTTCGCTTCCACCGGTGCACCGGGGTCCGCGGTAGTCTCGCTTCATCCGCCGACGCTTCGGCTCTCTCCTTCTGCATCCCTCTTCCGTTTGGTTATCTCCGGCTCGGCTCGCCGGTGCGCTCTCTCCGCTCCCTTACGCTCGCCTGAATAGCCTCTCGTTGAATAGTTAGACCATTATTTTCGGTGGGAAAAGGGGAATATAGCGGTGCGGACTCGATTTACATCCGATTCTCGGAACTACCGTATATAACCGGGAGAAGGATGGAATATTCGTGCTTCGCTCCTCTCGTATCTTACTCTCGCTCCTTCCGTCTCTCTCGAGATCTCGCCGTCTTTCTCACACCCCATCCGCGCCTCGGATGCATCTCGTGATGCTCGGGCCGCGCGAGAGGCCCGCGCGCACGCCGCGTCGATGATTCACCGATACTCGTCGCCGCTCGGATATACCCAGCCACCGCGCGGACCACGGTCGTTAGTCGCTTCTAAGGAATATCGATACAGCGTGTTACGCTCGCAGCGCGAAATTGCTCGGAGCCATTGCGGGATTAAAGATCTTGAGTATTCGGGGATACTCGTTACTCCTGTGAAGACGGTTCGAGGCTTCGCGGAGAGAATTACTTCTTTGCCGTAACAACTTTCAATTTTTACAATGAATTTTCCGCGAGTGCGGCAACGCAAATCGCCATCCGGGTACATTCCATGGTACCCAAGTGGAATTACCCATTATTTTTTTTCTGATATGACCGTCACGAATTGGTCCATCGAACTTTTCGAATCCATCGGCTGTGAAATACTAGAGATTAATGTTTGCAGAGTTACTACCAGTTTAAAAAAATGCAGGCTCTACCTCCAGTTTTTTGGGTACAAAATGAAAGCGTGTCAATATCACCCGGAATTACCCTACACTCTCGCTGCGGCTGCACCGCGGACGTTTCTGGACTCTTTCCGAAACGATAGAATCGATAAAATTCCGCTTTCGCGACGGCACAAGTTTGCTTTTTGAGATAGTGCCCGGATACACTCCATTGTAACCGGGTAATATAACCCGCTGATCATTTTTTTAAATTTTATATCGCCGTCACAAATTCTTCCATCGAATTCGTCGAATCATCTGCGGTGAAGTATTCGACGTTAATGTTTGCAGCGTTACTGCCAATTGAAACCAGAAAATTAAAGCTGTATGTCGATTTGGACGCGTAAGAAATAAAAACGTGTCAATATCGCCCGGAATTACCTTACTCTCCAGCTGCGGCTGCATTGCCCGGATCGTTGGATCGAAATACACCGCGAAAGTTTATAGCCTCCGAAACGATGGAGTCGATAAAATTCCGCTTTCGCGACGCCACAAGTTTGCTTTTTGAGATAGTTCCCGGGTACACCCCATAGTACCCGGGTGATATAACCCACTGATCATTTTTTTTTTATTTTATATCGTCGTCACAAATTCTTCCATCGAATTCGTCGAATTATCTGCGGTGAAGTATTCGACGTTAACGTTTACAGCGTTACTGCCAATTGGAGCCAAAAAATTAAGGCTGTATGTCGAGTGGGACGCGTAAGAAATAAAAACGTGTCAATCAATATCACCCGGAATTACCTTACTCTCTAGCTGCGGCTGCATTGCCCGGACCATTGGATCGAAATACACCGCGGAAGTTTCTGGCCTCCGAAACGATAGAGACGATAGAATTGCGCGTTCGCAACAACACAAGTTTACTTTTTGAGATTGTGTGCACCCAGCGTGCACACGCTCGCCGTGCAGCCGAGCCCATCGACGCTCTCGGGCTTTTGCACCGACACAGAGCCGGGCAGCGTTAGCCGGGTACACCGCACCGCGGGACTCATACCAATTGGAGTCGACATGCCACATCATTACGCTCCTCTAATTAATTGTGATTTATCGGCTTCAAAATGTTTCGATTCGGCGATTGGAGAGGTGCCGGTGCCACCGGCACGCAGCGCTTTTCGTCGATACGGGAGAGAGAAAAAAAAATTATAATACGTGGCCTGCGTACGTCGAACTCGTCTCCAGGACCGTCACATTATACCGCGAACCTCCGGACCATTCTTACTCGTCATCGAGATGATCCAAACTTTCGAGTTTACGAAACCGTTCCATAACTGCATACGGCAAACAAATACACTGAGGATCTGATAAAAATTGCCATCAATCTGGTGAAAATCGACAGAACTGTCGGGTACATGGAAACTGAAGCGACATCCTGGCGAACATTCGTATTAAACTTAGCACGTTCCGCTAGAAAATTTTGTAATTTTCACTGTCGCAGATATCACCCGAATGTCCCGTAATTTTTTCTAGACTATAAGTTCTTCTTACTAGAAAATATGAACCGTTTGTTTTAGGTTTATAGGTTACACCGGCATATTATGTCAATCAAATTTTTCTTATGTATACGTATATAAAAATGTCATCGACGAAATTCTTAGTTTTATCCACATTCTTAGCCAGATTATGGGTTGGGCAAAAATTGTTAGCTTCCCTGTGAAACGTTCACGTATCGCTATTCGTGGTGCTGGTGTACCATGTTGCCTCGTTGTAATTTACCGTATGACTTGGTAGTTTTTCCAAGTTCCGTCTCTGAATGTACCTTCGCTTCGACCACGACAAAGAGAAAAAAATCTAAATTTGTCTGAAAATTTCTCTAAGAATCCACTTTTCTTTATTTTGTCACGTTACAAGGAAACTGTCATTTGTCAAAACGGGACATTTCCATGCGCCTAATACGCGCTGCGAGAAGAATATAAAAAAAGCATTATATATATTATGTACACGCGCCCCCTACAGCTGCGAATTGTGTCGCCGGAATCGCGAATATTATTAGCGCGATGAATCTCCATGCGGCGAGAACGCGGGGATTTCTGAGGACAATTCGACAGACACGGTGGAAGATCATCCCCGGCGGCGTGTTTCTCGGATACACTTACCTACGGCGATCCTAATGGGCCGGTGGCTCGAGGACAAATCGCGGATTAAGGTGGAGTAGAGCAGCGGGTCTCTATTTCCCGGCTCTCTCGCTTCGGAAGGAGAGTGGACGACAACGATGGGGCTTGACAAACGTGCGACAATATTTTGAACGCTTCGTTGATCCGTGAGTAAATGGTTTAGAGGGAGAAGAGACCGGAGGCTGCGACCCACCTCGGAGCTCGCAACCACGGATCGAGTCCCGAGCCGAGAAGGTCGCCACAGCGGAAAGGTGCGCATAGCGTCGCAAAATTCGCTGGAGTGACGCGACAGAGCGAGGCTCCGTGGAACATCGGGGTAAGGTAAAAATAAGTAGCGCAAAGTAGCGCGACAGTGTAAGCGCCGCGTTATTGAGAGACAGCGCACCACGTGCTTCGCTGGCCTTTGTGGAGCTACTTGTAAGAAAAAAAAATAAAAGGAAAAAAGGACGGGCAACTTGTTGCACGGAAATTCATGCCTGACTCAGTTCGCCGAATGACGAGGAGTCTCGTAATATCGTCGGCACGACGGTAAGAGTGTCCTCGGGGGCTGTGCACGCGCATTCGTTGTCACCGTTGTCGCAACGGATCATCTCGCAGCTGTCCCGTTGCACGATTTCAAAAACGACGACGAGGAGCTCGACAAGTTTCTCGAAAATAATCCCCGCCCCTTCCGGAAATCATAAATGACACGAGGTTTTGAAGGATTCTTTGGAAATGTCGCCAAAGGCATTTTCCAAAACGAGGGCAAGAGCGGAATTATTTTTTTCCATGAGAACGGCAATAAGTACAAAAAGAAACATGCATTTTTGGGGAGATGAGCGACAGATGCGATTTTTTTTTTTTTGCAATCGCGAGAAGACGATATTCTAAATGGACTTTTATGTTCCGGTTATTTTTATTATTGATCGTTCCACTATTTTATTAACTTTGACAGTTAACTTTACAGTAGTTGAAATGATCAACAGTGAAAATAAATAATGTGATATAAATGCTAAATGAATAACCATCGCAGCAATCGGCACAATTCCCAAATAGGTCATTGCTATACCTCGATAGTTTTCTGTCTAATCCGCCGAGCGTCCGTCGGCGATTAATTCCCATCCGCGTGTACGTTTAATTCCCGTGTCTTTGGGTTTTATCCCCCCGTCCGCGTATTCGCCGTTTCTAGCTACTATATTTATTGACTCTCGTTTTAATCGAGCATCGCCATGCGACACTCGTGCGCCAACCGAGCCTGGCTGACTCTCCGCCGTGCCGGAGCCCTTTCTTCTGCCTCGTTAAAAATGACTTATCTTTTTTGTACGACTCATGTTCGCGGTATGCCGCGCACCGTCCGCTCCTCCACCTCCGTCTCCTTCCTAACTCTCGTACGCCGCGGAGGAGTAGTCCTCGTTCCCGATCTATCTACGGGGGAAACTCGCACTCAAACGGGACGTTGCTGGTGCATTATACGCTGCTCTGGCCGTACCGGTCAGCACGGGGAGCCAAAGAGCGTACTACCATACCTATGTATTTAACTCCTACGGAGTTCAATCTATGGTACGCTTGATGGTATTTGTGAATTTCATTGGAAAAGACGCTCACCTGGACGAACAAACGCACAGATCAAACCGTGCAGTCTTCGCGGTTATCCGTCACAACCATATTGCCCTATGTAGGAAAGCGGGGCAAAATGGGGCAACGGGGCAAAACGAGGTTTTTGGGCAAAACTAAATTTTCCAATCATTTTTGGATCGAACAAGGTGGCAAAACTGGGCAGAAAAGCCTGATATATCCGATAGGGCGAATTCGGGCATCCAAAAACTATTGGAAAATGACGTTTTGCCCAAAAACCCGTTTTTCCCCGTTGCCCAATTTGGCCCGCTCTACCCTACTCCCCTTACTGTATGTGCCATACCCTTAGTAACCTTCTTTATCTTTTTATTTATCATGATTTGGACAATTGCAGTACTCCCCTTATTACTAGATTAGAAATTTTCAAGCGTTACATCGGGCCCTGATATGGTCCTGAGACGGCCTGACGAGGCCTTATCAGGACCCTGTCAGGGCCCGATGTAACGCTCGAAAATTTCGACTCGGGTGTATGTGCCATACCCTTAGTAACCTTCTTTAGCTTTTTATTTATCATGATGATTTGGATAATTACGGTACAATGGGTTTGAAAAATCCACTGCCAGATCCTAACTATTCTAAGTCATTCCGAGGGCGACTTAGAATCGTAGGGGGAGTCTTTCTGGGACTTAGGGTGATGTCTTGCTCGATACATTCAGAAAGATCTCGCGGAAGATGTTTACGCATAAAAAAGACAAGAAGGAGTGCGACGCGACTGTACGACTCTCATTGGAAACCATCCCATCGGTTATCTTCGAATAATCGTTCGAGCACGTTTTTCCGATGAGCCTTCGTCGATCTACCGTGCTATTGGACTCCTCGGAAAGGACCAGGAGTTGAACCGTTCGCGACATTTACCCTATTAATGGGTATGGTTCGTGTCCGCGACTCCCGAGAGACCCACAGGCAGCCGGTCAGCAAAGAAATCGCAAAAAGACCAAGAGGGGACGACACTAGGTATTAAACACCCGATTGCGGAAGATCGAGAGGGGCGTGAAAAAAGTAGTCTCGAAGCTCGATGGGTTTCGCGCACGTGCGAGAGTCACAGTTGGTTATCACGAGCAGGTACAGGAAGAGGTCGACGAGATCCTCCGGCTCATCCGGTAACGCGATCATGCCCGCGGACTCGACTCCGGAAAGTCGACTCCCGGCGCGACTAACGCGCACTCGTCCTCGACGATTTCCCGTATTTAAAAACAAAAGACAAAAGACAAGAATAGCCGGACACCTATGCGAAAAGTCGACGTGTATGGGCGGAGAGACGCGTGGCGAGCGGAGTCCGAAGGAAGAGAACTCATCTGGAATCGATCGGGCTCCAACATTCCCTAAACGGAGTTTCTCCGTTTCCCTTCTGACAATTAATCGGCAAAGAGTGAAACGGGCTCGTACGGACGCTGAATGGATCTTTCGATCGGGGATCGCAAACGAGATACACATCTGTACGGCGCGTAGTTAAGGTAGAGAGTACGTACGTACAGGCATGATCTCTGATCAAAGCGATGCCCGCTTTTTCCACAACCTCGCCTTGTTTATCGGCATAAGCATTATGCCGGATCGGGCATATCGGCAGAGGTCGTGGAACATCCTTCCACGGTTTCTGTGACGACGATCGCAGTGGACCACGCACCGTTCTCGTTCCGTCCGCCTCTGTCTGCTGGCCGATGAAAGGAGAGGCGAAGGGAGAGACGAGGCCATAAGGAGATCTCAGACTATCTTCTTTTACCCGGGAAAACCGAACGAATCGTTAATGGATCGGTTTGTAGGCTGCGGAGGATATCGACGGAGGCAAACGACGGCGAGCTTCTTCTGATGCCTATCGGCAAGGGGGAAATGAGGGGAAAAAATATCCGGGACATGTTTATCACTACCTCGCGTCAACTAATGTCATCTGGCGAAGTACCGAAAATGTTTCTTCGGACGGACGTTAAATGAATCGGATAACTTCTGACAAAGCCACGGTATCTCAAGGTGGTTTGAGCACTATACAGAAATAAAAGGAATGCACATTGTTTTTAAATCGAATATGCAAAAGTTTATGTATAAATAGACTGTAGTGGATGATACGATGGACAATTTTTTGAAGGTACATAACCGACCGGATAGGTTTTCGACCGCAAACGCATGAGAGCAATGATAAGGTTAATGAATCGGGGCGGCTGATAAATGAATCGGATAAGTTCTGACAAAGCCACGGTACGTTAAGGTGGTTTGAGCGCTCCACAGAAATAAAAGGAATGCACATTGTTTATAACTCGAATATGCAAAAGTGTGTAAATAGACTATAATGGATGGTACGGTGGACAATTTTTTGAAGGTACATAACCGACCGGATAGGTTTTCAACCACGAACGTATGGGAGCAATGATAACGTTAATGAATCGGGGCGGATGTTAAATGAATCGGATAAGTTCTGACAAAGCCACGGTATCGTAAGGTGGTTTGAGCGCTCCACAGAAATAAAAGGAATGCACATTGTTTTTAAATCGAATATGCAAAAGTGTATAAATAGACTATAGTGGATGGTACGGTGGACAAT
>JAPYZD010002595.1:0-15394 GCA_030522725.1 Ichneumoninae sp. B BG-2022a
CACATATATATATATATATATATATATATATATATATATATATATATATATATATATATATACGGATACGGATATATATACGGATATATATATATCCGTTCCATGTGGTAAGACCGAACTTTTAAACTACTACTTAGGCAGTGGTTTGGAACGTCGCTCGACCCCTCACGCCATGGCACAGTGGAACACGTTTTTTTCTTCTTTTTTTTTATCGACCTTTCGAGAGACTCTCTCCATCGCTGTACACGAATTTATTATTCGTTGTAGCGGCATCGCCGAGATTAAAGCTTATCTCGAGATCAAGATCGCGTGCAGCACGTCAACGTTCTTAAGATAATAAATGGCTTTAGTACCTTTCGCGTTATAGAATTAGTGGCCTCGGTAAAGAGCGGAGTCGCGCGAAAGCAACTCAGCCCCGATATAGCTTCCTCTGTCGTCTTCGTTATATTAAAAATCTATCGGAGATTTTTGTTCTTCAGGGTCTTTGGTGGTCCGGCGTCGATTTTAGAATGTCCGGTTGCGTTGGAAGACAGCTCGAACCTGAAAGCAGCGTCGAATTTCAATTCTTAATGGAGGCATTTTCGCAATCGAATCGACGAAGGCACGGCCACATAGCTCCGGTATTATTTGACTCACCGGTAGCAGGTCTCAGTGTAGATTTAATCGATCTATGGGATCCGTTCCGGGTTAGGGTATTCATCTGTGGCGTTCCGGGCAAAGCGTGGCCCAAGGCATTCATGTAGTCGGCGATCAATAACGTTATTTCTAGAATCTGCAAGGGAAATGAAAAAAATGTAAACTCCGTACGAAAATCTCCGTTGTCCCGTTGTGAAAGGCTTACCTTAGGTTTGCTGAGTGCAAACAAAAGCTTCTGTTCGGCGGCGCCTTCGTCGGGGCAAGCAACAAGCATGAAGTCGTCCAAACATCCGCCGAACGTTACGATGTTCGCGTAATTGTAACGACACATAACAGCCATCGTCTGTAATTCGAGGAGAGTCACGCTGTCTTCCGAAACTGCTATCCAAACGGTGGCCGGTTCGGTTTGCTTGAGCTTAAAAAAAGCGTATATAATTATTATAAAATTAATATAAAATTACTTGATCCGGATTCTTACTTTTGCCTGATACAAAGTTGCTCCGAAAAATGGCCACTTTCTCGTGCAGGTCAGGTATATTCTGACGCAATCCACGACACTGCGGCCTCGCAGAGCTATCCACTTTTCTTGCAATTTTTCTTGTAGCTCTCTGCAAAGAAAAAAAAAAAAAAGTGGTCATGATATATATTGCAAAAAAATGTGTTATCGTTGGCTTTGTAGTTCCGACAATTACTCGAACCTGAGTTGATCAGCGGTAATGTTGGTTCGATACCGAACAGGATAGAATTTGTCCAACGCCTGTAGCACGAGATGATGTGGATTCCCAGGACCGCTGCCTCGAGCCTTGTCGTGATTGTACTCTCCGAAATCGATCTGTGCCATGAGCGACGCAAGCTCGAAAGCTAATTCCCGATTCAACGGAAATTTTCCCTGCACGACTTGCTGATTGACCTGATAGCAGAGTAACAATCTCTCCCTGTCGGTTTCCATCTTGGCGGCTTGCCTCCAGTAGCATCTCGATTTGTAAGTGAGTTGTATGACTCGCGTGTTCTCGAACTTGCCAGAACCCTTTTCCCTCAGTGCGGTTTCCCATTTGGAAATAATGTCGCACAGCTTCGCCTGCAGATCTATAAAGTGTTCGAGATCCTTCTCGATGGGATCGTCACTGAAGAGCGTGAAACCGGAGTGATGAACGTCCCGACAGCCGATCTCTTGGTTCAGTGTATTGAGGAATTCCTCGATCGTTGTGCTTCCGTCGAAACTGACGACCTGGTAAGTCCCGTTGGAAAAATGAACCGGAATCGCGTGCGGTAGCGAATGATGGTAGGGATTCTTCAGCAGGATCGATAGAACCTCCATTCTCGATGGTTTCACTTCGCGACCGCTGTTCTGCAGAGTCCTTTCCAGCGCTCTCTCGCAGTAGGCTGCGTACTTGCCACATTCGGTCCTGAAAGTAACGAGTCTTTTAGTATCTCGAAAGGTTTTTTTCTTTTTTTTAAGGTCTTACAGTAAATGGGTAAACATGCATATTTCACGATTCTTTTCTTGGTCAATATACGCTGTATCTATTTAATTTTTTAGGGTGGAACGAGGATACATTAAAGATTGATTGAAGAACATTGAGGATTTCTTCATTCAATTTTAATGTTATTATTATTTTTTTGTCAGTTGGCATAACATTTTTTTTTTTTTGGAAACTCCTGATTTCTCCTGATTGTCAACAAATAATGTCTCCTGATTGTCAAATAACAAATAAAAAATAAAAGAAAAAAACATCGAAATTTTACTGTGGCGTAGGCCCTTAAATGTCTTAAGAATTTTTTTTTTCAAACTCACTTGGAATCGGCGTTCCTCTGTAGATGAAGTTTCAGGTACCATAGTAATCGATTGTTCCTTGGCAAGAATAGGGAAACAGCGAGCGCGAGAAGCTGCCATCCTTGTACCAGTACGTACTGTGCTGGATTAGTTTTGCAGTCCAATATCGTCGACGTAGAATGGCCCTGCGTGAGCGGAGGACTGTGAGAAGTGGAGGCCGTCGATTGCGCGTCCGCATTTTCACCACCGCCGTTTGCCGCGGGGCTTTGCGTATCGCAGGTGAAGAGCGATTGCGTTGCGCAGAGGAGGAGTTGCTGCAATGGTATGCTGGCATACTACTACCATCCGTAGAATGGATTCACACCTAATCTAACACGTCGTCGTTTTTCCATTTTTTCTTTTTTTCGGCAATAATATAGATCATTATTGCCCAAGACGATGTGTTAAATACGACGTATTTTTCTTTTTTCGTTTATATCAACGTCGACGAGTATATAGTTTCACATCGGAGAACCGTAGATTATCTCTAGTCTGTCTCCGATTATTTGTGTTATCAATTCATACGTACCCCCGTAAACTTTTGATAAGAATCGATTTTTTTATAAAAAAAAAAAATCATTCGTTAGTGCGGGGAAGCAATAGCAACCGAGGATACGAACGCAAAAAAATGAAAACTCGATTTGTTAATCACATTTAAGAAACGCAACGATTTTTTTCGAACTGTATTAATTTGCGATAATTGATGATTCGACGAATGTGGATGAGAAGCACCTGCACGCTAGTCAAGGTACTTGCAGCTCTTAGAAGCACTCGTTATTTAGTATTTTTTTTATCTATCCCGTCTTGTTACCCCATTCAATTCTGCACGAGTCACTAACGATACGATTTATCGCGTATCTCTGACTTATTTTACCAGAAGAAATTGGCGATAAAAAGTAACTAGCTTTACAAACGCGTTTTTTATTAAAAAATAAATTAATCATCTCTATATCGTTCATCTATTGCCTAAATTTTCTAAGCAGCATTCAAACGAAATTATATCATGTATATAATATAGAGAGTCTCAAATTGAAGAAATATTGCAAAAATAACTAATTGACAGAACAAAACGATTCTAGAAAAATATGTTTATCTGTGTGTGATATATATATATTTTTTTTATGTACACCAACATACCATTCTGCAAGTGTGCGTGTGGCCAAACATATTTCGAACGGAACGTAATTCGACAGATGAGCGATTTGATACGTGGTGTAAAATGGAGTTGGGATGGCATTCCCGGAAGTTCCAAATGTCGAATTATGTTAAGCTCACACGTGATTCGGGCACCGACATCGGGTGGTTTTAGCGTATGATGTAGTATAATATTTGAAATACGTGATTGGTATAAAGTAAACGAGCTTTGACCAAACTTTTTTTTATCGATAAGGTCAATAACAAAATGCATGCATGTTTTTGTTTTTCTTCACTAAAAAAATGAGAACGTAGCACGTAGTGATAGCACATTCAAAGCGGCAAATGAAAGTGAAAATGTGGATGAATGTTATAACTAAAATTCCTTTCGTTATGAGCTTGATCAAGTATTATCGTTTTTTTCTCCGATAATACCAATGAAGTTTTTGTTTCGTTAGTGTGTTAGAGAGGAGAGTAAAAAAACATAAAGAAGAAACGAGTAACGTAAAAAGGACGAAAGAGTTGCCGGATTGGATGGTGGTTAATGACAATCGAGTAATACTTGACCAAGAACGTCCGGTGTACCATTTTATTAGCACGATATTTAAAACGGCGAATGCATCGCTCGAGAGTGCGAGTAAAAAAAATAAAGCAACGAATGGTGATAGATAATGACTAAATTTTCCACGGAAAATGGTACAGAGGACTTGAACTTTGTTGTTAAACAAAAAGCAGGACTTACAACGCGCGCAGTACCCAGTGACACAAGTTTGGCGGCCTTTTTTACCTGTACGCCCAGTCGTTGTTGGGTATGACGGCTGGTCTGTTTTACCAGGGCACATATGAATTCGGTTTGAAGCTCAGGCTGGTCTAAGCACTGCTGTAGGGCGTTTTGTGCGAGTACCACGTGATAGTCTATTCCAGCCTGTTCCACAGCCACCGACATGAATAGCTGGCAAGCCTGTAAAATTTCGAAGTAGCGATCAATTCGCAATCGTTGAGTAAAATACAATGGTGGGTCAAAAAAACGCTAAGAACCTTAAATAACTTGACGGCTTCGGTTTGCAGAGTCTCCGAGGTGAGACTGGTCAACGGACTGGTGATGTTCTCTTTCGTGTGCAACAACAGGGGATGCCTCCAGAGTACGCAGCCAGGATCGCCGTCGGTCTCCATCAATCTCTGTACCAATTGTTCGTACTGCGTCCCCGCGCTTGGTCCACCGCCCGAAACTACCGTCAAGTGATAGAGCCAATTGTCCTTGTCCTGTTTGTGAGGCATCAGCAGATAGGTGGGTCCTTGATGGGTCGGGAAAATACCGATTGTCCTCTCGTGGGGACACTCAGTGTCCCTCTCCTCGCTGTCGCTGTCCGACACGTGCTCCACTTCCTCGACGCGGGCATCTCTCATGTTTATCTGGCCGACCGGATTCTGAAAAAAAGAAACAGGCGATGTCGGAAACGATTCACGGCGAATGGTTCGATCGATCCAGCATTCAATTATCGTTACTCACGGTATCGCTCGGGCACTTGAAATACAGGAACATTTTGCCAATGAGAACGCACCAGCACTTTTTAGCGTGACCATTCTTGACTTTCGTCAACCATCCCTGTATCGTCGGTTTGTTGTCCTCCCTGCTCAACAGAAGTTTCGTCGCATTTCGCCTCTGTACATTCTGCAGTACTCTGATCCAATCCTCCATCGTGGCTATGCAATCGGCTGTCAGATAGTAAGTCTTCTTGCCCGTTGAAATTTCAAAGGTGGCCGCACCATCAGCACGATTTATCCTGCACACCTCGTCCAGTAAAATTTGACCCTGAGGTTTTCGATTTACGTCGTTCTGACTCTTCCAGTAGACCAGCACGCCGTTTTTCAGGACGAACCATCGTTTCCTCCAGGTTTTCAATTTACCACCGAGCTTCGCGAGATGTCCGGTTTTCTCCAATGACTCGAGTCTCTTCGGGCTCTCACCCGACACTCTCATTAAGAGACTCGGCATACTCGACTCCAACGACGTTGAACTGAGAGCGTCCGGCGGTATCGCGTAATCTTCCGAGAGTCCCGACTCCAGAGACGTGTCTGCGTATAGACAAAAAAAGCACATATCTCGAATCGTGCTCGATAACGTGGTACGGCCGTTGATTCAAACTCACCACGTTTAACACTTTTGCTCGGTGAACCACTGGAACTTCTCTTAGCGGGACTGAGACTGCTAGTGGTTTTTACGCTCTTTGAGGGACTGCTCCCGCTGCCCAGTGACGAGTCCGTGTTGTCGGAGGAGCTATTGGTTATCCGCGTGTTCGTTTCTGTCTGATTGGGATGCTCCTCGCCGTCGGAACTGTCGTCGGAGCTGTCGCCGAACGGCATCGATCGGATCTGACTCGCTCGACCTGAATGGAAAGCAAATGTGCGCAAAATTTTTGTAAATGAGAAAGTCACGTGTGAATTACTTTGCACAGTTTTTGATAACCATAAAAAATTCTACATCTCGTAAAATTGAAACGGTCAAAAGTGACCGCAACATTTATTTTAGAAAATCGCTAACTAAAAGTTGCTGAATTCGCCGTTCTGATTTTATTGTAAACTATTTTTAATCGCTGATTACAAACATGTAATTCAATACCAAACATTGCATGGTGTTAATCCATTCCCGTATCATATTTCAGCTGGACACCTTCATGTTTACTCGAAATATACCGTTTTAGTAAAGTTTAAAAAAAATCCACTTAAAAAATTCCTTAAAATTTGATCGCTTGGATAGATGTGGATCAAATTCAATACCACAGGTCTTTGATCATAGTATTATATCCGTTTGCAGTTTTAGGACGATGGCTAAAATTTACTTAAGTTAGAACTACCACGCACTTATTTGAAAAATTTCAAAATCGCGTCAATCTCGAATCGAGCCTCAATCTTCATGAAAATGCCACCGAGAGAAGCGACGTGACCACACTAGTAGTGTATCACCGTTACACTAAAATCTCATTAAAATACTGCTCTGACATTACAATCTCAATTTTTTTTCATGAAAATTTCCTCTGTGAGGAAACAAAAATGATCCCGATCAGATTCAATTTCGATTATTGTATTACCGAATCGTCATAAGATTTATTTTGATCGAACCTTTGACCGTGGCGTAAACCGGTACGGAAATATCACAGTAACCCTGCGAATTGTGCGCGGTCAGATTGTGACCGGTTGCATGGGAATGTTTTGACGAGCTCGTGGTGTTCGTCGTGCATGTCGAGGGAGCCGATTCTTCGTTCGTGGGCGGTCCGATACCGAGTCCTCCATCTGCAACCTTAATAATTCACAAGCGTTAAATAATTTATCGACTGAAAAGTGATTTTTTTTGTTTTTGTTTACGGAAGAGTTCAAATTACCTGATATATTTTCGCCTCCCAACTGGGAAATCTGTGCAACGGCGGGGTCGGCGGTCTCGGAGCTTCCTGCCCGCCAGCTTGAGCCCAATTTATTCCCTCTCTGCTCGGCGTGTAGATCTCCGCGTAGTCGTGGATCGCCTCGGAGCTGCCGCTGTCGCGACTGCCCTCCGAGACTCCTGGGATGCTCGGTAGCATAACGAGATTCTCCACGGCCGCGGCCAATTCCTCGGACAGTAGGCTACAAGAGGGAAGTGAAGATTATAAAATTTCGGTCAAAAATGATCTTTCTAAGATCATAAAAACTTGAGTATAAAATTTCACTGCCGCAATCTTAGACGTAATAATTTTATTTATTTTTTCTAAAAAATATATTTTTTAAATAAAAAATTAGAAGTCGTATCGCCGAGCGTGCGATAGATCCCCGCAGGAAGTCCCAGGACGGTACAGGGTACCGCGTGTTTGGCTAATCGGGCGCCGCTATCACGTCGTGAGGCCTCCCAAGGAGAATTCAGGTCACTTCCTTAAAATTTAATTTCCGGTTCAATCGAGCTCGACGAAAGCTTACGAAAATCCAATATCGTAGGTGTTATAAAGATATATATAATTTTTGTTAAAAAAATATGTTACTCAATTTACCGCTCGATCCTGGAAGAACCGCGCAGTAATGAGATATCGATGAACATTGCAAAAACATGAAACACTAGCCGTATCGAAGCGATACACAATTGTTATAGACGTTTCAACGATCGAGTTTATTGACTATTATCGCCACTCCACCTCGAATCCATATTCGTAACGGTGATCCCCTGTTGTATGGTGCCGCAAGCGGAAAGATGCCTTCGGTGTCTCGTACCGATCTGCGGCTCAGCCGCTGCGCTCTGCACGCTTTCCGGTACCGTCTGCGGTGTGCTCTCCAAACTCTCCGAACGCCGACGGAGCGTTGGATCGACTTCCAGCGACAGTGAAGCTCTCGTTGGTGCCTGAGTGAAAAAAAATTAAAATCTCATTACTCATCGCTCGCCTGCCGTTATCACATTTTTTGCGTTTATATCTGCTCTAACTGGTTCTCGTTTAAGGCTGCTTCATATGTACATTCCCAGCAAAAAATGAGATTCGGTGAGAATGTCAATACTTCCCAATGGTTTTAAAAAATCTGAAAAAAAATCAATTATATTAAAGGTGCCAACAACATTAATTTTGCATAATAATAGTCGCAAAAAGTTATTAACAAATTGTAGAAAAAATTCTTCAACAAATAATCGTACATCTTGTTTCCTCTTTTCAGATTAATTTATTGATTCTCTAGAAGCCACATAATTTTTTTTCAGAATTTTCTTACATTGTTGAATTTTTCGTTTTGGAAATTTTTTAAAGGTCATAACTACGTAACTGTTGGTGCACTTGCCTCGAAAGTTTTTGTGTGTAGTGTAGTACACGGAAACATGTTCCAAATTCGTGTTTCTACATTGATTTTTCAAATTTTTGAAATAAACATATTTTACATGTAGGAAAATTCTAAAAACAAAAAAAAAATCATATGGATACTAAAAAATCAAGGAATCCATTTAAAAGGAGAAAGGTTGTCTGATTTTTTCAAACAATTAATTTTTTTTATCATTTGTTAATTACTTTGGCATTATTATTATGCAAAATCAGAGCTGATTTTTTTAGATTTTTAGTATATCGCGAGGTACTGAAATGTTGATCGAATTAAACTTTTGGTTGGGAATGTATATGTGACACATCCTTAAATTCGCGGAAGCTTCGGATCAAAAAGGGTTTACTCACCGGTGGCCTGAGGCCAATGTTCGTAATGTGATTGCGCAGAAGTTCCAATTGCTGATTGCACTTGTTGTTCTGCTCCCGTAGATGCTGATTCTGTTGTTCGAGCTCGCGGAGCTTGTTCGTAACCCACTCCTTTATACGCGCAGCTTTCGCTTCGACTTGCCGAGCGTCTTGAAGCCGCAACTGTCTCTGTGAAATCGATAAGCGGAGAGTCAAGAATAGCAAACAGATAATGCGGGTAGATATAAATCCGCGAGATATGTACATACTATGTATGGTAAAAAAATCAGTCTATGCACTGGGAAAGGTTTGCACTGTCGTCAAGACAATTTTCGTTGCCGATTTTTAAAATATATTTATTATATTTTTTCTAATAGTTTCACAATTTTTTTTGTTACGGAAATATTTATATAAAAAGAATTGCAAAATTGAGAACAAATAGATTGTGGACAGGATATTTTCGTAAATGTAAAAAACTTTTTACTGCGTATATACATTATTTTATTTGTGGAAAAAATGTCTAGACTATATATACGAAAATTGCAATGTGGTAAAATTTACACGTGACCGAGTCTATATAACAGCTGCACTGTGTCAAAAAATTACGTACAAAAATGAATATACAGTAGTATTAAGTTTTTTTTATGCATTTATAAAGATACAAATCAAATTTAATGTACAAGTGTGAAATAAAATTAACGATCGCTAGCGATCAGTTAATTTTCCCTCGATACCGTATACCAAATTAAATGTACCGATTCGATGAATAAAAACTTCATAATTTTGTACAAAAATTTCGCTGAAACTTTTCGACACTTTCGGATGCAACATTCGTCCATCTATATAAATAGTAGCGCAAAAAAAGGTTGTGTCGAGTAAAGCGCGAATCGCTCGGAAATTTTTCTCGATTTGACATTAAGGCGGGTAAAAAAGCTCACCTGTTCCTCTACCTGAGTCTCTAATTTGGATATGCAGGCGCAGTGGGCATCGTCGATCTTTTCGTTTCTCGGTGTGGACGTCGATGGCAGAGACGAGTGTGGCGGGGTACCGACTCCAGATGTGTTAAGGCTGTATTCACCCTTCACTAGCCGCTCCTCCATCATCCGTACCTTTGGCAATAACAGATAAAAAAAATTATAACATTTTTCTTCACATTTTCTTTTTCTTTTTTTAAATTTCAAGCTTTACAATGAACATCGGTCTCCAATACATTATTCGTATAATTTTTTTTATTTTGCAACCTCGAAGCTTTGCAACCAACATCAGTTTCCAATACATTTTTCGTATAATTTTTTATTTTGCAAACTCGAAGCTTTGCAACCAACATCAGTTAAAACAAAAATTTCGCATAATTTTTTTGTTTGTTTGTTGCAAAAACTAAGCTTCGCAACCAACATCAGTATCCAGAAAAATTGATCGTATCAAGTTTTTTTTTTATTGCGGGAGTAACAGGCCCTCAGCAGCGGCACGTATGTAAAATTAACATTGGGCAGAAGGTCTCCCCTCCGGGACAGTATCGTCGCGTGCTCGACGGCGGAGAGCTCGCCGCACGGTTAAAACCACCCCCGGTGTCCCTGCCCGAGGGTAACGCACACACACATAAATGCCGTACGAAGCTTATGCAGTGTGGGACGAGTTCTCGCAGCAGCTGTCAAAAATCGATATCGCTTACTGGCCCGATGTGTTTGCACGGTGCCCAGAGTTGTTCGGTCGTTCTGTTCTCTTCTGGCGATGGGCACAGCGCGCCGTGGGAAGGCGAGCGATAGAGGAGCGCGAAGCGGCATGGGCCAGCCGCGTTGGGGTTGCTCTCTCATCGAGAAAATCAATACGATACAGGCAAATCCGAGGGGGCAAACGTGGAGTACCGTTCTCGTCTCCGATTATAGAATACTGCAGAGCCGGAGACAACGAGAGATAATATGAGGGTTGGAAATGCGGCGCGGAGAGAACTGAGCCGGAGATTCGCGTTCGTGCACTCTCAAAGGCTCTGCACGCCGCTCGCACGGAAGCGAGATACACTCGGGGCAGTGGGTGGTCCTGCAGACACGGGTGGCCACCACTCTCCGATCTTTCCAACCAAATTCACATCAAATCGAAAATTTAAAAAAACACACACATTATCCTAAAATATTTTCTCGCTTGTGATATCATTTCATCGAAAAAATATAATTAATCAATAAATCGTAGAAATAAATAGAATAAAGTGAGATAGTGTTTTTAAAATACATTACTTTATAGTTATAATTGTAATTTTTAAATAACATATAATATTATATGATAATTTTTATTATTTTATTGAAGAAAATTATATAATGTAAAACAAAACAAAAAATGTAACATTATTCGGATGATAATAAGTATCGGAGTAATAATAATTTCAAAGGTCGTATGCATGGCCCAATTTTTAAATTAAATTGCTCGATCCTCTCTGCCCGGGTTGTCCTTCATCCGTGTCGAAAAATAAATTGTGTTGACGCGTAACATTGAATAAAACAAGTAATAAGAAAAAAATGGCAGTGGGTGTCGAATTAATAAATTGTAGGCTTACCGAGATTCGCAGTGGCCATGATAGCGTTTCGGCGTGTTTCGTCAAGATGAAAAACAGGAATTGACTGTTCACGAGACAGTCCGGACAATGTCACTGATCACGACAGCGAGCCAATCCCGTTGACCATTGTCCGCGAGAGGGAGCGAGCCGAGTCGCGGGAGAGTTTTTCCGAGATAACAGAGCGCGACGGGGATGCCTCGAGGGATGAAAGAGACAAGGCGTGCGAAGACGAGAAACCGAGAATAGAGGAGAACGACGAGACGGTCACATCGCGCGTCCGTGCTACGTTCGGGATCGAACTAAACTGTGAGGGTTTTCCTGGAGTCGGTGAGTCACGTTGGCTCGCCGCCAACGCGTTGCTGCAAGGGGGTGGTCCCCGGCTCGAAGCGCCGTGGTGGTTGTATGCTCCGGCGAGGGGGCCGTTTTTTTACTATTACTATATGGAAGCAAACGAGACCACGTTCACGTCGTGAAACATCGAGTCATCCCACCGCCTTTCGAGCATACGTTCATTGCTTTTTTAGACAGCCTTGCTAATGCATGAATAAAATTTTTTTTCTTTTTTATGTTAAGAGAGAAAAAAACTGAAATTTGAAAACTTCGGCGAGACTCTTGCAAATTGAGTCTTTGAGAGATGCAGTTGTGAGCATACGATGGTGAACTCGCTCCGGCGGTAAAAAAAATTCTGTGCGCAAATATTTTTTGTACATTATGAGAAAAACATTTGTATTGTAGAAATAGGGGAACAATTGCGTGTGGACATGAAATTTTTTTTTTAGACAGATTTGCAAATGCATGAATGAATGTTTTTTTTTATTTTGTAAAAAAAAAAGGGAAGAAACAAAAATTTGAAAACTTTCTGTTCCGGGACTGTTGCATATTGGACGTTTGAGAGTCGGTGTTATGATTATGATGGCGAACTCGCTTCGATACCAAACCAATTCTGTGTGCAATTCTATATTTTTTGTGCATTAAGAAAAACACATTTGTATCGTATTTGAGAGCTTTTTTAGACAACCTTGTAAATGAGTGAAAGAATCAAATTTGAAAACATTTTTAAAAAGGGAAAAAACAAAAATTTGCAAACTTTCGCGAGACCCCTGCAAATTGGACCTTTGAGAGGTGCTCTTATGATTTTATGATGGCGAACTCGCGAGATACTAAAAAAAAATGTTGTATGCTAAGTTTTTTCGTAAATTAAGAAAAAATCAGTTATTCTATAGAGATAGGAAAAAAATAGAATGTAGACATCAAAACTCTTTCAGACCGCTTTCTAAATGCATGGTTAATAAAAATAAAAATAATCTTTAGAGAGAAAAATATTTTTTTTTTATCTTCCGCCAGTGGTGCATGCATAAATTTTTACTCGTTGGTGGTTTGAATTTCAATCGAAATCTTGAAAATGGCGTCAACAAATTTGTATTTAAATATATATATATATATAATTATGAAATGCCATTTGAATATATAAATAATTCTACCAAACAAAAATATCAATTCTACAACAGAGTTAAAAAAAAGCTTTTCCACCTAAAAACATTTTAAACTAACAGCCATAAAATTAACGACCCATTTGTTATTTGACTTATGAGTAGTCTTTGAAATCAATCGTATCTCAAAGACCTCTTTCCGAAAGGAAAAAAAAAACCAAAAAAAAAGGAAAAATCCAACAAAAGCTCTTTGTAAAATCGCGCCGGGCTCTTCCCCGTCGGGAAGGCGCGAGTCCATTGGTGAATCACCTTGGCACTGTGCCATGAGGTCGTCGTCTACCTATGTGGAGGCCTCTTTCTTTCCATCCCCGAGACTGCGTCTCTACAGTGGCTCGTAAGTTTTGGAAAATTTCTATTCAGTTTCGTGCTGTTAACGCGTTCTCCGTCGTGCCTCGCGGGTTGAAGCGCGTGCTGGCCCTGGCCTTAGAGTTATCTCGCGCCCAGAGCCGGCTCGCCGGTCCCTCCTGGTCCATGCAACGGGATGCTGTGCATGCATCACGTCGGGAAGCGAGGATTAGTCACGGAGCTGGCGTATCGCCAGTTAGCTAGTTATAGCTATACCGCGCCGATTACACGTACAGCTTCGAGCACGGTGCGGACGTTCAGTGACACATCCTCCGATGCCGAGAGGAAGACACGAGACTTCCCCGGTCCACGATACGTACTCGCTCGGGCGACCAAGTGCGCACATAATCGACGACGGAAAGCAAACGCGAGAGCACACGGCGGCGACCGTCAGTCAAAGCAGCTAATTCCCGCGTGGCTGTCGGGATGCAAAGAGGGTCGAGACATCGCGACTAGGGAGGCGCGGGGGTGGCGAACAAAACCGCTATCCAGAATGGGTAAAAAAAATATATTACACAAAATTTTAGACAAAACTGGCGTTGGATGAGGGAAGTGGAGGGGATGGTTCGGCGGCGAGGGTGGCTCTGAAGCAACAAAGGGACGCGAGAAGAGAGAATAAAATAAATCTCGTGTCTCGGACGATTCGGCAAATTTTTTGACGCGGCTCTGGGAATTTGACAAAACACGTGTTCGAGGTAGTTTTTGCTGTCTTAAAATTTTTTTTATTTTGCGAATATCGATTTATTTACTTATCTATCTATTTATTTATTTAACGTTGATTGTTTTGTCGTGTCTTTTTAATTTTTATGTTTTCTTTTCTTTCGCTTTACCTTTCATCGGTGTCACCTGGCGGGATCCATAGTTGGTTTAATTTCACGTTGATAACATCACCGCAAAGATAACACCACGAGCGTTGTTAACGCGAGCAACGTCTCGAGCGACGACGGTGACGCGATTTTTTCTAACGTACACCGGCTCGACACGCGATTGTTTGGGGGATTTACGTTGATTTTTTTTTATTTTTACGGGTTTCGGTCTAAATTCGAGATTTACGCAGATCATAGCAAAAATAGCGATGCGAGGGTGTCGCTACTCTGCCATCTTGGGTATTATATCGCCGACAAAAATCAATGGCCCGCTCGCGCGCGACGACGACGACGAGGGATGCGGTGATGTAACATGCGCGCTACACGCGCCAACAACGTGCTGTCCGAAGACAGACCCCCGCGGCCGTTCAACGCCGTTTCGCAACCCTCTACGCTCCTGAAGGGAAGAGAACTGCAAGAGCGCGAGCGAGCTCTCGGTCCCTCGAATCGATGAGGGTTGATAAAACAGCATGACCGACCGAGGACAGACACAGAAGGTCGTTTACCGTTTCCCGGAATCTCCGGACCTCCGGTGGGTCTCGCCATTCGCCGAAATACCCTTGGATGGTAGAGTGTTACCGGGGGTTGGTACTCTAGCGAACCTCGCGTCGGTAATAATAGTTCGATTGAAAAAATCAATGCTCGGGTTTTGAAGGAAACTTGAGCTGGTAACGCTACCCCCAGCTGTAACCCGGGCGTTTCGCGCCCTCGCATATGGACTGCGGTATTTCGGTATTTGTGAGTTTGACTGCCTGTTACACCCACCGAGACACATAGAATAGTACCTCAATGGTAGAATAGTGGAATAGTTACCAGTAACTAGTCCTTTAGGGGAGCCGTCACTTCCGGTTTGAAAATCTCATTTGTCGACCGTAAGTGACGTCGTACCGGAAATACGGGACGACCGGTCCAGAAATCTTATTTTTCGAGCGGAAGTGGTGTACTTACGGTCGTAAAATGAGATCTTAGAATACTCGGGAATTGGGAGGCCCCGATGGGGACCCACCGGATCCTTGAAAATTGGGACACCCAAACGAACAAGTTTTCAAAATATTGTAACGAGTATCGTAGCTGACTATTCGTTAAGACACACGGTATTAGTTAGGATTGACATTAGACGAACGAACGGACGATCGATATGAGATCGATCGTCATGTTAGACAGTCTGCACGGAGAAAAATATAGTAAAATCATCTAAAATAGTTTGGAAATAATCTCCAGACGGTACAGCAATCGCGGGACATATCGGAAATCTGGTACATTTTCCTATACCGTCTGGCACAACCAAATAATCCAACACTACTATTCAGTCGTGTGATGCTGCCGCCACAGTAGAGGAATCGTTTCCAGACACTTTGGGCTGAATGGCAATCCGGTTTGGTATTCAATGGGTAACG
>JAPYZD010002596.1:0-19042 GCA_030522725.1 Ichneumoninae sp. B BG-2022a
GTTACAATAAGAAATTGTTACAATAAGAAATTGTTACAATAAGAAATTGTTACAATAAGAAATTGTTACAATAAGAAATTGTTACAATAAGAAATTGTTGCAGTACAAAATTGTTGCAATAAGAAATAGTTGCGTTAAGAAATATTTGTGTTACGAAATAGTTGCATTAAGAAACAGTTGCGATAAGAAATAGATGTGTCAAGAAATAGCTGCAATAACACAACTACTTGTTAAGAGGGACTATTCGTCTTGTCATTGGATGCGCAACGCATATGTAGCTTTGTAATAAAAATAAAAGCGATAAATCTCCAGAGGTCATCCGATCACAGACGATCAAAGGGAAAAATATTAAATAGCATGACAAAACAAATTTATTCTATTGCAACTTTACGCAACATCATCGCGTCGAATAGTCGTTACAAAAAAAAAAACAACTATAAAATATTAAACTTATAGGTTAAAGTGACTCGTGTGCATATACATAAACATGTACTGAAAAATATTTTACCTGCGTAATCTCGTAGTTCTTATGTACAAATATTATTGTTTATTGTCGGCCCAATATCGACGACGATGTTTTGCGCGCGTTTTTACACAACTACGCAACAATTTGCCGTTCGTAGTGTCGACACTTCGGAGGGAAAAATCCTGACGTTGGCGAGCATTTTTGCTCTCTTTAGGTCGCTTACGGAGCGAATTTTTTTGTTCCGGATGGTTTTCTGGCAGTATTTGCGAATAAACACCGAACAATTTGACAACCCAACTCGACGCAACAAACTGCACCGAGGAACAGTGCACATTAACAGCTGTACACACAAAACTGAACAAATGTGGGTTACTTCAGGGGCCGAAGCAAAGCCATCGTATAATACCGAGCCTTGTCCCTGAAGAGGGCTGCATTATAGACGTACGTCTATATCAGTTTTTTCGTTTTGTGGTTTTGTGTGACTTTGTGTGGTTCTGCGTGTGAGGTGTCGCGTTGAGGTCGCGACTTTTCGATGTTGCATTTGATATTCGTTCAGCCTTATACATGGGGCCATGACAATCTACGAAATAAATTATATCTTAATGTGAACCACTATGAAATAAATAATAATTTTATAAATATAACCGTAATTTCTTTTACAAAAAATATGAGCGTTCAGGTGAATTTCACCCACAAAAGTATTTCAACTTGTTATCTGCAACAGTCATTTTACAAGTGTCACCCATCACAAAATGGTCATTTGTCGTCACGACACGTAACAAATGTGCGTTACTTTAGGGGCTGAAGCAAAGCAAACGTATAATCCCGAGCCCTGTCCCCGAAGAGGGGCGATTATAGACCTACGTCTATATTCGTTTTCTGGTTTTATGGTTTTATGTGTTCTGTGCGTGGGTGTCGCGTTGTCGACTTTTCGATGTTGCATTTCATATTGATCGGGTCTTATGGATGAGGCCATGTCAATTTATGAGATAAATTATATCCTTATATAAATCTCTATGAAACAAATAAAAATTTAATAATGTTATTTATTCTATTAAAAATATGAGCGTTGAGGTGAATTTCACCCACAGAAGCATTTCAACTTGTCACCTGCTACGGTCATTTTGCAGTAGTGTCACCGCACACAAAATGGTAACTTTCCGTCACGATTCGTGGCTCGTATTTGTGAACGTAGCACCGATAAGTTATAAAGGTTAGTTTGACATTTTGAGCAACGAATATAGATGTACGTCTATATTCGTTGTTTTGAATGACACTTGCTCCTTGAAAAGGCTTCGTTGGAATTTTAATTCGTATCGTTTATTTGCTAACGAATAATCGACATAACAGCAACAAAAACGCTCGAAATACTCCGATTATTTACAACCATGCTAAAATGAGGAGCTGAATGAAATACACCGTATTTTGACATACTAGCGAAAAGGTTAATTATTATTGACTAGCCGGATTCAGTTTCGTTATTTGGGTTAACGCAAGCTTTCAATAATTTTTTATTTCACAGGTGTCGTCGATTCAAATGAGTCGCCGCAGACGGTGTCACGTCGGGTTTCATTGCTGCGTCTACAATGTCGTTGACACCGAACGAACTGGCGAAGCTACTGGAAATACTCGACGAGGGAAATCTGGACACGCAATTGGAAAATCTATCGAATCAACTTCATCATATCTTCGCTACGGAGAACAGGTTTAAAGTGGGTGTGACGTTACTTCTTCTGCTACAAAACTTTGACCTTCTGTCGAATAACACGCAACGGGTGATAGCGATGGCGTTGCTCTACGACCTTTACCGAGGCAGACCCATCAGTCAGACGCCGTTCGTCGGCGTCTTTATTCAAATTTTTCAATCCGCCGAGCGATCGCAAAATAACGTATCCCCTTCGAACGGCGACGGACACGTACCTGTGCTCTCCTCGAGAGAGAAAAATTTTCTCGCCAAGCTTCTCGGAGGCGACGGCAAGGAGATAATGAAACAAACTCCGCGACAAATAATGGACGAGCTATACTGCGCGCCCATAACTAACGTCGACTTTACGAGTTTGCAACTTCACTTGGTCGAACATCATTCGGAATTCACGTCGGTTAGTAAATGCGGATATCCTATAATTCTCTCGGATGCGGAGATTACCCATGCGAACGAGCCGAACGGAAGTTCCGGTAGAAGTATAGTAGAGGATTTGTGCCTCGGCGAACCTCCGATTTGCTACGAAAGCTACAGGCCAGAATTCTTACGCCTCGCTCCCCCTCTCTATCACTTTGGGACGGAATACACGTGGATGAACGTCGTCGATCCGACGACATTCGTGCCGGAATACGACGCCAGTATGTGCATCTCGAACTGCGCGGGTGCCGAAGCTCGTCGACTCATGGGGAAGGCGTTCAAGAGCGTTTTGACGTTGCAGCAGCAACAGCATCTCGTTACGGAACTAGACAAAGAGCCCAAACTCGTTTATCACATTGGGCTCACACCCGGAAAATTGCCGGATCTTGTGGAAAACAATCCTCTGATAGCAATCGAAGTACTTCTAAAGTTGATGAAGTCCACTCAAATAACGGAGTATTTCAGCGTTTTGGTGAACATGGAAATGTCTCTTCATTCAATGGAAGTGGTTAATCGTCTAACGACGACCGTCGACTTACCGACCGAGTTTGTTCATTTGTACATAAGCAACTGTATTTCAACGTGCGAGACGATCAAAGATCGTTACATGCAAAATCGGCTGGTACGCTTGGTCTGCGTATTTCTTCAATCGCTCATAAGGAATAAAATAATAAACGTACAAGAATTGTTTATCGAAGTTCAAGCGTTCTGCATCGAATTCAGCCGTATCAGAGAAGCGGCGGCTCTCTTTCGACTTCTCAAACAACTTGAGTCCGGCGATGTTGCCAGTCTTAATCCACCTTCGACAAAAAAAAATATCGATATCTGATGACTTTTGTGACTCTGTGTAAGTCTTGATATCGAATGTCCGAGTGAGCAATGATAATAAATATTAATATAAAAATGAAGGGTTCGTGTATTTTTTTAAAATAAAATAACATTTCATCACATAAAATAATTTTTATTTCACTCGGTGCGTAAAGTGTAGTTTTACGCACGCTTCGCGCGCGTAAAACTACTCTTTTGCACCTTGTGAAATAAAATTTCGTACGATACTCGTGCGATAAACGTTTTCTTAACTCGTGTGATTGCAACACTCGCCTTCGGCTCGTGCTGCAAACTCATCACACTCGTCAGAAAAAGTTTTATCGCACTAGTATCGTAATGGACTATTATGTAACAGCTATCGAAACTGGCGGTCTGATCCCATGGAATGCGTCAGATAGCCGCACTTCCCGATTATTTATTTATTTATTATATTGTGTGACCCTGAAGATATCTCTGCATAACATTAAATTTCATCCACGGAAATTCTTTATCGATACTTGGCTTGGGAAAGAAAAAAGAATTGTTCACTCGTAGCATTTTATTCTCTGTGAACTTCACCGAGCGAAGCTTGTGCGATGCAGATATTTTCATGACCGTATTATTGTAGATCCGAGTCCCTTCTTACATCATGTTATACATGTGTGAGTCGTGTATAATGTGCTAGAATTTTTATAAACATTATACCTTTCGATAAAGTTTTGGGTTGCAATTGAGTCGGTTGTGTGGAAACCGCCGCAAACCCGACTGAGAAATGGTTGGAGGGTGCATCCGTACGGGCTTTTTGATTGGTCAGCCTGTGATGGAATGCGTGGAGATAACGTACGTCACTCGACTTGATAAAAATGGTTACAATTCTTGTCACTGACTGAATTTGTTTTACATAGTGATGCAAAATAGCTATATCTCTTGCACTCACAGTGCATCAGTCGATGTGAGACTTCGCCTAAAGGTTACTTAGCAAGCTGAATGAATGTGTAACGATACTAATTAGGTAAGGTAACTTTGATCGTAGCCTACTAAGTTAACTAACTTAACTGAGTTAATAAAGTTGCGGTTGGGTTTTAATACGTGTACAATGTTGTACGCGACTTGCCAAAATAATGCTCGCTCGGAACGTCAATGTTGAAAGTAACGGTAACTTTCATAATTCTGACGGTCATCTATGAGGAGGGACGGAAGATGTGTGGCCGGTGCTGTAACCGCACAACGGTAGTCTCACTGTTCTTTGGTCGCCGATATGGAGCTTGATTTTGAGGTACAATAACGCACAATTTCACAATTCACATTACGTATAAGTATGATAATGCATAAATAGTTGAATATATCTACACGCTTCTATTGCAACAACTAAATAGACTTAAGTCGTCAACAAAACAGCCAGTAGCGATCAGCTGATCGCTATGGAAGTGTCGAATCTTTTCGTGTATTTCAGCGGCATAAAAATGTATGCGAATTGCTCTGCAATCTTGCCGATCATGGTACATTTACTATTCTATTCGAATTTCCATGTTTGTATGAGAAAAAACGCGATATTAAATGTATTTTCCAAAACTAACATAATTTCAATATCAGTCATGACGTTTGGTGCCGGTGTCTTTTGTTGTTTGTTTGGCGCTGTGCTAGTGGGCGTTAATGAGCTGAGATTTTTCCTCGCTGGAATGCGCTGAGTCAGCAACCACTCCGTACGAGGATGGAATAAACAAATTGCTTCAATGACTATATAAGCATGATAACTAAATATTCAAAAGTTTCAAGATCGGGCGCTTGCCCACGTCCACTTTGGTCGTAGAAGCGAATTTATTGTACAGCTTTCAAGCACTGTGTACAAAATTTCACACGGTCGCCAGGTGTGTGCGATAACACTCGATTTAATTTAAGAAAAAGTCTTCCGCCATTTATTCATTGCCAATTTCGTGCTACGTGGATGAAATCCTGAACGTCAACACCATGGAGGTCGCCATGTTGGACTCATCACGCTCGAGCTTGTAGATGTCGGTTCTCGAGTCTACTTTGTTGTACTTCGTGTTTCTTCTGGCGCTAAACGTATGCCAAGTGAAATAACGCTATGCCTTATGCTAATGTAGGAACATTATATTCATACCTGGCCGTACTTACACACTACCATATAATGTATATACATGTGTGTAGATCGATATACATAAAATAAGAAATATAGTCAGCCTGCGTGACCTTCATAATGACTTCAGAGGTCACCCAGTACGCGTTGAGTTCAGACGAGTTTTCGACAGATTAGAGCCGAGTAATCATGTTGACCGTCGACGACAGGAAGGTAATTTGTTCGACAATTGTTTTTCTGGTAACTTTTTCCATCGAGACTCGAGAATTCGAGATAAAAATTGAATTCTTTAGTTGAAAAAGAAAATTAGAACAATTCGATCATCGTTGATTACGTTCGATCTTGTTCAAGCAAATTTTTTAGATGCATGCGTGTAACTATCGAGTTGAAACAGCGACTATAAAAATTTTTTTGGAACACTAGTAATTTCGTGGAGGTTATGTTAGACCAGGAATTTTTATTTTCATTGGCAAAGTTGCCGAGGTTTGTTTGACTGTACTTTGCTAGAGCGTTACGAAACCTCTTGTTTTGTATAACTTTAACACTGGTCGTTATTGATAGTAAAATTAACGGCGAAGAATTTTATTTGCACTCGTGAATAACGTTTAAGATTCGTTACGTTGCGTAAAAGTGATAACTGATTCGATAAGATTTATTAGAAAAATCTTATCGAGTTCCAATCACGAAGATTCAAAACCTTACAAAATCTCTAACTCTTCAATGAATGTTTGTGTACTGCTTAATAACGATAGCTGGCAATTTATGAAAATTATACTTAACTTTTGATATTTTTGATATTTATCAAAAAAATTCAAAATCGTATAAGATTAAAAATCTGTTTCCAATGTTCGCGAAAGTTGCATTGAACGAAGAGATACGATCACATTAGTAGTGTGTGAAGTTTCAGCACACGCTCTTTATGAGTCATACCCATATGGCACGGACATTTTCCTTAAAGGTTTAAAAAAAAAGTTTGAAATATTGAAAACTGTTCACTAGTACTAAAAGTTATTTGTGAAATGTCTTAAAAACATTTTGCATTTTTTGGCTTCCCCGTTGCAAAAAATCGCTCGCTGAAATTTCCGTAATTCGTCGTTTTGAGGTGACTTTAAATCTATTCCTCACTATTTTCATAAAAAATAAAATCCATTTTTTAAAATGAAAGTGATCGCTTCTCGCCCCTTCTCGTTTTTTTAAATAAAAAAAAAACACGGAATAGTGGTGACACTTCCCATTTTTGTACGGAATTTTTTCAAAACATAAATGTTTAAATATAAATTCTCGTTAAAATTATTCTTATTGAAGAGTTTAGACAAATAATCATATATTACGAGAAACACGATGACATCCTAGTCATCGGTATCCGTAATGCGAGCGAGCGCTCAAAAAGTACTTGTAACTTCGTACTGGAAATGGTAAAAAAGTACCAAAAAGTACTCGAGGTACTAAAAAGCACTTGGAGAGCACTTGAAGCACTGAAAAGTAGTCAAAGTATTTTTTCGTCTTTGAACCACTAAAAAGTACTCGAAGTACTTTTTCGTCCTCGAAGTCCTAAAAAGTACTTGAAGTACTTTTTAGTACTTGAAGTACTTTTTAGTACTTAAAGTACTTTTTAGTACTTGAAGTACTTTTTAGTACTTGAAGTACTTTTTAGTACTTGAAGTACTTTTTAGTACCTGAAGTACTTTTTAGTACCTGAAGTACTTTTTAGTACTTGAAGTACTTTTTAGTACTTGAAGCACTAAAAAGTACCCGCAACTTCAATTGCTGCCCAGCTCTGTCATGAAGACTACGTTATGGTCAATGTGCTCATATTAACGCGGACTCGCCACGTATGAAGGATGCGCACGTGGAACATTATAGAGACAAAAGTTTAATTGTATGGGAGAGAAGTTTTGCCGAATAACTAAGGGAAGTAGACGTCATCGTGGAGAAGATATCGCTGCGATTCCATGACCGCGCGCATTGTTTAGCTTGATTGATAAAGAGTGAGGGGACTATTAATCATAGACTAGACACGTATGGTTGTGTAGGCGTAGCAAGCTCGCGTATTACGAAACTCCGCGCGACTGGTGGCAGAGCTGTTCGTTCATGCTTTTCATAGCTGATAGTGGCGACGTGATAAGAGGCAAAGACATTATGGGCATTCACAGTACGTTTTTTCTCGTTCGCCGAGACTGAGTCCCAGATCTCGAGAGGAGAACGATAAATAGCGCTTTGATAGATTGTTTGTCAGTTTAGCCGCACATTTTGACGCATGTGGGACTTCTCGGTTTTCTTGTGCACGCATCTCGCATCACTGCACGTTGCGCTCTGCCGCTACACTATATTGTTACGCATCGATCGACGAATAAGCACACATGGAATATCTTCTTGAAGTGAGTTCAATCCAATGACCTCGGCTCGGTTTTTCAATCGTCAATTCACGAATTAGATTGTGTTCTTTCCAAGTTTAATCCACGAATTTAATTGCCTTTTTTCCAAGTTGTAGTCCATGAATTTATTTGCTTTATTTCTAAGTTTTGGTCCACGAATTTATTTGTCATCTTTCTAAATTTAGGTCCACGAATTTGTTCGTCTTCTTTCTAAGTTTTAATCCACGAATTTATTTGTCTTCTTTCTAAGTTTTAATCCACGAATTTAATTGCCTTTTTTTAAAGTTTTAATCCACGAATTTAATTGCCTTTTTTTTAAGTTGTAGTCCAAGAATTTATTTGCTTTATTTCTAAGTTTTAGTCCACGAATTTGTTTGTCTTCTTTCTAAGTTTTATTCCATAAATTTATTTCTCTTCATTCTAAGTTTTATTCCACGAATTATCTTTTTTTGTTTGCCACTCTTTGGAAGTCTTTGGGTCATTTTGATTAATCTTCGAAACTTAACGTGCCGTTACGTATGTAACGGCACGTTAAGTGATGTAACGTATTGGTCGAGTTGGCGTCACTCTGAGAGCGATCGTTGTGGTATTGCGTCTTATTTTTTATCTGAGATGCTTTGTCCTTCGAGAATGAGATGAGAGAACCATGAATTGCGGAATTCTTAGGCCGATTTATGCTCGGCTCTGCTATTGTCCAAAAGCTCAATCAATTGTGACAAAATTAGACCACAAAAATAAAAAAATATATAATATAAAATAAATATAACTCATCGTTCTGTTGTGAGCCGGACCCGAGTACGATGTAGGAAAAAGAAGGTTTTCTGGCGCCTTAAAGGAATATTCGATAAAAAATCCACGTTTCCTTGCAAGTTTCCTAAGTCACGAGTAGGATTTTAATTGTTTTTTCTCTTTACCAGCGTATGGTAAAATATTGTATGAAACGCATTTGAAATCAAAGCAAAATTTTAAATCACGAGGAAGCCAACGAAAGATAAAAAAAGCGTGTATGCGATAGAGAAATTAGAGAATTTCAATGATATTCATACAACAAAGGCTTACAATTAACTTAGCACTGAAGATAAAGAAAAAAATGCTGTCGACAAAACAATACATATACCATATTTTAAAGGTCGCTGTAGAGCCAGTCTTTTTATCAGAAATTCTAAGTTTGATTATAATTTTCCAAACGTATCTTAATAAAAGTACGAGCAGGAAGGGCATGTCGATGGAGATTAGAGGAGGTCGTTAGAGGAGATCGTCAAGACTACATTAGTTGAGAAATTCTAATTTTGTCCTTCTTTAATTCTTTTCGTTGAGAAACGAGAATTTTTGAAGAATTTTTTTAAGCAAAATCTTCAACCACGAGGAAGGCAACGAAAGATAAAAAAAAGCGTGTACGCGATAGAGAAATTAGCGAGTTTCAACGATATTCGTACGATAAGAGAGACTTCTTCCGCACCGAACTTAAAGAGGAAATTATTATCGATAAAACAATACGTATACCATATTTGTAACGTCACTGTAGAGCCAGTATTTTTATCAGAAATTCTAAGTTTGATTATAATTTTCGAAACGTATCTTAATAAGAGTGTGAGCAGAAAAAGTATGTCGATACAGATTAGAGGAGGTCGCGAAGACTATATTAGTTGAGAAATTCCAATCTTTTCCTTCTTTAATTCGTCTGTAAAATAATAGCATGAAACGCACTTGAAATTTAAGCAAAATCTTGAACCACGACAAAAGCAACGAAATATTTTTAAAAAAGCGTGTACGCGATAGAGAAATTAGCGAGTTTCAACGATATTCGTACGATAAGACACACTTATTCAGCAGTTAAAGAGGAAATTATTGTCGATAAAACAATATGCATACCATATTGATAACGTCGCCTGTAGAGCCAGTATTTTTATCAGAAATTCTAAGTTAACGTATCTGAATAAGATACGTTAACAAGAGTACGAGCAGAAAGCGTATGTCGATACAGATTAGAGGAGGTCGCCGAGGCTACATTAGTCGAGTGCACGCGTCGTTCCCCGAGCCTCCCCGAGCGTGAGATGGAGCCGACGCACCATCTCACGCTAATACACTATATAACTCGATGACCTCTGATCTCGTAATTATCGGCTTATGCAATCAGTTATTCTCTCGAGGCACTCGATACTTGTGGAATAAAACTGGACACTTTGCAGATGCTATAAATAACGTTTATTCTAGTCGGTAGTCTTCCTCTATTTCAATGTTCGTGTCATCGTTCGAGTAAAGTTTTTTTTATTGACTCAACTTTGATAAGCTTGTTTACGAGGATATTGACTTAAAAAAAATGCATTCTTTCAAAGAGCGCCACTCACCGTTTACATTTCCTTTCTTATACGCGGATAAAAAAACCCTTTTAGACTTGAATTTATAGTTTTGAGAACGTAGGTAAGTTTGCATAGTCAATTTCGATCTTAGGTCGATAATCTAAACGATTATAAAATTGGCCCCAACAAAAAGCATATAAAATAATATTCAGTAAAATATGACGGGTGAATTATTATTGAGAAAAACGATTATTAAGAAATTATTCAAATGTAGAAAAATTTTGAAATTATAAAATAAAGAAAAGCTTTACGATTTGATAATTCCTAGGCGAGTTGTAGTTTCGTTTTTCTCGACTTCCTGTACATTGTGGCCCGACTTCCTAAACTTCGGTGTACATTCCGTTATCGCAGAATGTATTCCTTGTTACGCCAGTACGGCACACCTGTAGATTACATGCAGAATAGTATTATTATTATCTACGAATTGTTCGGCGCAGTTGGCAACTTCCGATCCGATATCGCGTCTGGAATTACTTGGACTGGACGGAATATCGGGCTGAAATTTTTTCACGTATTATCGATTCATGATGTAATTACAGTGAATCGCGAGAAATATGTTAGTTACACACTGTCAAAATAAATTGTAAATTTAATGAACTTGAAATTGAAATTTGCTTAAATTACTTACATTAATCGAACATTAATGCGCTTTTATTGTAAAATAAAAATAAGAGATATTAAAATTCGAAATCTTTTGCCTCTAATTTGCAAACATTTTCATTAAAAATACAAATTTTCGCTGTAAAATTGCAACACACATGTGTTTGAAATTTCAGAAACTGTTTATGTAAAAAAGCTTCCAATACCGTTCATTAATTTTCAAGCAAATTTTTTTTACAGTGCAGCAGTGAAACGAAGACTAACGAAAGAATTTTTATGAAGCATTTTTATAGCTAATGTTGCGAAAGTTTGACTTTTCTCAAGTACTTTTCTTAAGTACGTTCGTGGCGTTAAGCGTTGTCTAGGCTTACAAAAAAGCGCAATGTCATTTGCACATGGGTGCCGTATTGAAGAAAATCCTTAACTGAAATTTTCGTAAATCATCGCTTTGAGGCTATTTTAAATGTATTCTTCACTTTTTTCATAAAAATTAAAATACATTTAAAAAACTGAAAAGGGTCCTTTCTCGCCCCATTTCCTTTTTTTAGATATTTTTTAAATAAAAAAAACACGGTAAGGGTTTGAAAATATCGATTCGCGCCTTTGTTTTGTGAAAACAAAGCTTGCTCTGTGAGGAAGTTTAATAATTACCGAACATGCTTTTTCATCGAAGCTTTGTTCTCAAAAGTACATTCTATGAAGTGACTATGTGAAAATTTTGATTTTCACCTTTTGTTTTACGACAAAAGAGCTTTCACCTTATCACGAACCAAAACGACAAACATTGCCTTAAACCTTTTATCGTTATTTATTTATTTATTTATTTATTACTTACATACAACAGCAAAAAATAAAACAGTAAATCAGTAAATAGTGGAAGTATTTCTAACAATTAGAATAATATCACCAAATCGCATCTCAGTATAAAACTAGATAAAATACATTTCATCATTTCATTGAAACATTCATAATGAATACTCAGATTATTTGTCTTTGATTGTTATGTCAATAATTATCAAGATACCAGCCGTTTAATTATGCAGTTAAAACGAACCCGCTAGAAAACTCTCTACTCATCATACCTCGAAAACTGTCCAGTATAAAAAATAAAACAAATCTCCACTGAAAAAAATTAACCATTTCGAACGCAAATTACAGTCAAAGAATTTTCCTTTTTCCTCTAATTTAGCGAAAGCTGCAACAACGCACTTAAAAAAATAAGCATTTTGTCGCGAAATATCTTGCTTAACGGCGATAGATTTACATTTTTTTAAACACGTTACTTTGATAATCTAGGCAAAGGGCCACCAACGGCACCCGTCCGACTCCCAGGCTTTTCGTGAGAAGACAAAGCGAGATGCGGAAATCGATCTGCAGTTCGAGCTCAATAGGCTCGAAGCGACAGCGCCTCCGCATCTTCAACCGTCGTTTAAAAGTCAATTCGATGGATTCGCCAGGTTGGTCAAGAGATTTCTTCAGGATCGAGGACCCGCGGTCGAATGGGAACGCATTCAAAAACTCCCGGAAAATTCAGTAAGTCCTCGTAGCTGCTCGATCAACCAACTTGCAGATCTCGAAATAGCTCCAGACAAATATTTTTTTATATGCATATTTTTTCAGATACGCGATTTCCAAAGCCTCGAGGAGCCGGGCATGGAAGAGATCAAAACAATGTTGAACAAGTTGATAGTTGTAAAATTGAATGGTGGCCTTGGTACAAGTATGGGTTGTCACGGCCCGAAATCCGTCATCACGGTGCGAAACGACTTCACCTTCTTGGATCTAACTGTTCAACAAATTGAGGTACAATAAAGTTGGTAATTTGTACTTTAGTGATTTTTACTGCGGTGAATTTACTACGACAAATGTATAATTTGCGAAAAGAAATAATTTGCACATTCGTCCGATCGAACGATTAATGTTCGCGTGCATAACGATTGGACTGATGAACAATATTGGTTACAGTATTTGAACAGAACATATAACGTTGATGTTCCACTAATACTGATGAACTCTTTCAATACTGACGCCGACACTAAACGGATTATCAGGAAATACAAAGGAATCGGTGTGACGATTCACACATTCAATCAGAGTTGTTATCCCCGAATAAGCAGAGAATCTTTCCTGCCAATCGCGAGAAATTGCGCCATCGACGAGGATCCTGAAGCGTAAGATATTAAAAAAATCAAATTACCGTAACTAATTTCGTCGGATCTAAATTTTCAGTTTGAAAGTAAATCTGAAGTAAAGTAAAAAATAAAGATCGAACTTTACATAATGTGTGCGGGTGTTTGACACTGAATCGAGCCCTGCTACTTAAAGAAGCTCCATAAAGGCTGATAACTAAGTAGGCGGAGAAAAAAGTCGGTGAATTTTGGGATGTTTTGTCTCGAAAACCATTGATTCAATATCATAGGAATTTTTTTCGTTTGTTTATTTTCGATTTAATTTTTTTAAGTGCTTGAGTAAAAAAAATGCGACGCAGTCAACGAAAAAAATCATCCAATCACATCATGACGAAATTCGAAGGGAATTGTTTTCGAGATTTTTGGAGCACCAATTTTGAAAACCATGTTTTGAGATAATTGCGTTCAGAGTTTGGCTAGGGATGAGACACTGTTTAGTCAAACACCCGCAAATTCCATATTTTTTGTAATTTCAACATGAGATTCGTACTCCATATGTTCTTTATAGTTCAATCTTTAAGAAAACACATTTAAAACATCGGTTTTTTAAAAAGAACTTGTTGGCGACAGCCACGCATTGGGCGTTTCGACCGATTGTGTGGCTCTTATCTCCGCTGACAACTATTGTCAAATAACTGAAAGATTGAATGTCATTTCATTTTTGTTGCTGTTAGTTGGTACCCACCGGGTCACGGAGACTTTTACGAAAGTTTTCACAATTCTGGATTGTTGAAACAATTTATTGACGGGGTAAGCGTGTTTCAATTTTTATTTTTTTATTTTTGTTAAGTCTTAGAAATAAGCGACGAAGCTAATCAAACTCTAACGACAGGGTCGGGAATATTGCTTTATCTCCAATATCGACAATTTGGGAGCAACGGTCGATCTGAAAATCTTGAAGATGATCTTAACTACCAGAGACGTTGGCCCTCTCGAATTCATAATGGAAGTAACGGACAAAACGAAAGCTGACGTCAAGGTACGTAAATTCTCATTGAAGTCTACAAAAATTCCAAACAAATATCAACTATAATATCATTTAATTCCAGGGAGGTACGCTGATGCAATACGAGAACAAGTTGCGTCTTCTCGAAATCGCTCAAGTTCCGAAAGAGCACGTCGACGACTTTAAGTCCGTCAAGACTTTCAAGTTTTTCAATACCAATAACTTGTGGGTCAAACTGGGCGGTAGATATTTATCATTGCGTTGTCCAGAAAAAAAATCTGTCGCAGTACTTTACAGTTTTTATCTTCGTTATTTACAGCCATTCAAAGATTGGTCAGCGAAAAAACGCTGGAGCTGGAGATAATCGTTAATCCGAAAACCTGCGAGAACGGCGCGAATGTAATACAGCTGGAAACTGCGGTGGGAGCTGCGATGAAACTCTTCGATGGAAGTCTAGGTTCGTAATTGTCCATAGTATATTATATTCAATATAATATACAATGCAATATTATATTCAATTTAAAAAACAATGTAATATATTGTTTTTTAAATTAAATCTCAAGCCTATCAGTTTTGGAATATTTTGGTCTCCGCAGGAATAAACGTACCTCGAAGCAGATTCTTGCCTGTAAAGAAGACATCCGATTTGCTACTGGTTATGAGCAATCTTTATAATCTACGTAATGGTTACTTATTGATGAGCCCAACAAGAATGTTCCCCACTACGCCGCACATCAAACTGGGGGACAATCATTTCGCCAAGGTGATTAACAGAAACCTTTCAAGCACTTTCTAACGGTCCGGACGACGGGTGGTGCTCAGTTGTTTTCTGTCGTAAATAAAAAACAACGGTTAATTTACGACAAAAAACTACCGTAAAGAAACCGAAACAGCAACCGTTGATTGTACGGTTGCAAAATGGGATGTTTTTCGGGTATATTCGAAGTTATCTAACGTTATTGGACGTTCAATTCACGTTTGGCCTTAACGCTTCACGTACGGGATCCTTCTTTAACGAGGATCTAGAATTTGCCAAGACGCAACCTCCGAACGACTCGAGTAACAAGTTGATGTGCTGAAAAAAAATCTGAAAAATTCACAGTCGAACCGTGAAATGTAGTTTTTTTATGACGCAGAAGAATATTTATTACGAACATCCGTATCGTTTTTGTGCTTAAAAGAAGGCATGGCCGTTTGCTCTCCGCAAACAGTCTGTCGTACTTTAAGGGTTAAACGAAAAAATAATATTTATTCTAATAGTATCTCCGTAAAATTGTGGATAATCTGAATATCTAATGGCACATTACCATTACAAACTGCATTACCATTAGAGTATTTAAACATCAATTTTTAAGAGTGATGATATATAGAGGCATAAATGTTTTTTTCAGGTTGAAGACTTTCTTCGGAGATTTGCAACAATTCCCGATGTGTTAGAGCTCGATCATTTGACGGTTTCCGGGGACGTTACGTTCGGAAGAGGCGTATCGCTAAAGGGAACAGTTATAATAATCGCTAATCACGGCGACCGTATTGATCTTCCTTCCGGTACTACGTTAGAAAATAAAATAGTTTCCGGAAATTTGCGTATATTGGATCACTGAAAGATCAACGCAGGTAGATGAAAAAGAAACAAATGTTCCTCCATGTCTGAATTCATAAAGTCGACCAACCTCAGAGATGATTTATCGCATGCTTCGAAAACGAACATCGGTTTTTTTTTTAGCGTAGTTGTGTTATTTCTTTTTGGTAGACATTCGACAAAAGTCATAGAGTTTTTTTGAGCTTATTGTGTTTTCGATTTATACTCCTATGTGTACAAAAGATTCGTATTGTAAAAATCGTTTGGCCAAAACATGCTCGTTATTAGAGCGGCCGATTTTTAATTCAATACGCAAGATTTTTTTTAAGCCAATGCGATTTACGATCTCATAAATTTTCGTTGTTTCATCGATTCGTTGTTTTATTATTCGGCGAAACAACCAAATGAATTATTCTATATTATTGTTCTACTTATCAAAGTACTATTAATGTTACAATCTTCGGTGGTACGGTCGAATCAATTGAATACCAAACAGATTGTCGAAAGGAAGGTGAATCTGGTTTAAAGAATTTCTACTTACCATATAAAACGCGTACTATAACAATCTATAAAAAATGACTAATTTTCCGTCAATAATCCATGAGACAAAAAATAAAGAAATGCGTTAAATTACGCGTTATAGATTTTTGGCGCAAACTGTGTTATTTTTTTGTAAAGTGATGGCAATAATTTTTTTTACACCAAGAAGGAATTCTTTAGTTCCAATTCCCTTTCATTTGCACTAGTTTCCCTTTTACAATGTGTAAGTTGAACAACTTTTGAAATCCTAGCAGTTGATCGATCTGACCGTGCTGCCGAAGCCTCTTTAAATGTAAATGAAGCGCAGCAACTACGATTAACGCAATTTGTAGGAGTGCAGGGATGTAGAGATCTATGTAATTAGTTACAGATATAATAAAAGCACATATTACCGTGCAAAAGTCGAGGATTAATTAACTGATCATCCGGCGAAAAAAACTACAAGAAACTATGCCATTTCAATAATATATTATGTCTTTCTCCATATAAGATCATAAAAGATCTACGATTCATTAATTTTTTCAAAAAGTTATAGTTTATCGTTAAAAATGTATACAAATACCAACAATAAGCTACTAACGCCTGCAACAGAAAATAATTAGTTGTAGTTTTCCATAAAAATTATAAATATGTATGATAGATTAGTGTATTTAAAAAAACCCTACGCCATTCTAAAGTCACTATATGCTTTGATTGAAAATGGACGTAAGACATTAAAAATATTGTTCAGGTAGATTTCACCCAAAAGCAAAAGTTTTGTTTCCAACTTCTCATAACATTTTCACGAAGTATAATTATATTATTGATAAAGTAACCGCCGATGTATTGGATAACTTTACCGGCAAAGATGGTAACTATATTAAAATGACGAATTGATTTGATTGGTCCATTCTCCGAGTGTTTTGAATGGACCAATCAAATCACCCGGCTGGACGGAAATCTCCAATAGTTGTGCGTGACCGCCAATTGACCGTCGCTGCGTATCGCCCGTTACATCGCTAACACATTCGAGTCGAATAATTCCGCACCTTTGCGAATTCACCTTGTCATTGGGATTTTGTGCATGTGTTTTTACAAGACTCCCGCGCGAAAACGCCACTCGATAATTGTACTGCAAAGCGATCGGGACGAGACGAAAATTCGTCAGTGCATCCTTGTATTCGAATGCGAATGGTAAACTTGTTGCAATGGCAACGATAGAATTGCCTTTTCCGAATACGAGTCAACCGGGGAAGATATTGAAGTGGCGAGTAAGCAAGGGTACGATGGTATCCGTTGGACGGATATTGTTACTGTATCAAAACGTCGGAAGCGAAAACACCGATGCCACCGAGAAGAAACTTCGGGCAACACAATTCGGACGTGTTACAAAGCTGCACGTCAACGAAGGCGATACCATACAACCCGGGTACTACAAATCTTTCTTAACCTCAAATTTTTTGTACTCCTATACATTATTTTGTGTCTCTATGAACAATGAATTTGCACATTACGCTTCGACTGTAGGTCGATGCTTCTATGAATGTTATATTTGTAAGGTAAAGAGAGGATACAGTGAGGCTTGTTTGTCGACACCAGATATTTTCCGATACGGAGCGACGTCAAAACATGATTTTTGCGCGCCATTTTACGTCGAACTGTAATGCGGATTTTAACTATTTGAAAAGTTATGTTTACTGTCCATTTGGTTTGTGGGGAATCGATATAAGTAATTAATTTGAAAACTAGAACTGTTGGAACATTATTATTATTATTTGAACGGAGTAAAATGGGTGTAAAGTACTGTTTTTTGTATTTATTTTTTTGGTACAGAACTTATCCGGCTCCACAAACTTGTGATCCGTTAAGTCAGTTTTTGCCAAGATTTTCCATCCTCGCATGATGATCTTTATTTTTTCTTCGGCCGTGATCATTTATTCTACAAGTTGGAGCGATCACAGACATTTTTTTAAATTTTAGAATCATAATTTTCCAGAACTTTCATAAATGTATACAAACACTACCTTGGTGGTGCATACTTGGACGCTCACATACACACATAGAGACATTTTTCTTAATGTGATTTGCAGGCCATCGTAGCTATTATGAGCCCTCTGACATTAAAATAAAAAAGTCCTCACCATATGTGAGAAAGCAAATAAAAAAATGTATTGTATTTGTTACATCCTAAGAAATCAAATTTTGGGAAAGTAAGAACTTGCTGTCGCCTCTGCTTTAAATAAATCTGTTTCGTATTCTTTTCTTTTTATGATGTTTCGAATCGTTCAGTGTCACCATAGCAATTTAGTGTTACAGACAAGTGTATCTGTCATTGGTGGGATGCAAGCATCCAACGGTGATGAAAGATCTGTGTGCAGAGTGCGGAGCAGATCTCCGCGAGGAAGTTTTGATCAAAGATGGCAAGAAAGAGCCTGTTACAGAGGCGAGTGTACCAATGTTGCACAGTATACCGGAGCTCAAAGTATGCCCGGAATTGGCGGAAAAAATTGGAAAGGAAGACGAGCAGAGATTGCTGCAAGATAAGAAATTGGCATTGCTAGTTGATCTCGATCAGACCATTGTTCACACCACTAATGACAATGTTCCGGTCAATATGAAGGTTGGTACAAGGGGAATCCTCAATGGTATTCCAGCTTTATATATGAGGTATTCCAAAAACCCGATCGTCTCCAAAAAAAGTTGTAATTTCACCTCAATTCATGATTATTTAATCAAAATTATGACACTATCCACAATAATGGAAGTTAAAAAATCAAATAAAAAAAGGGAATGGGGATTTTTCATTAAAAAAAGGGATTTTTAAAATGAAAAATCGATCTTAAACAGAGCATAGCTATCAGACGGGCGTCTCGCCCATCCAAACAAAAATATGAGATCACTCTACACACTTGAGAGTATATTCTGAAATTTTTTAAGAAAAATCAAACATGACATATTGGCTGAAAAAAAATATTTTAGTC
>JAPYZD010002597.1:0-32605 GCA_030522725.1 Ichneumoninae sp. B BG-2022a
CTTGATTTTTTTCAGATTTTTATCCGATCGAGAAGTGTTTGTAATTCTCTTTTATTCCTCTCAAACTTAGGCGGCGTCAGTCATTGCGCTAGTACTACCGTAATCCTTACAGAAAACTTAGATTTCATTGTAAACAACCCAAAAACTTTGAATTTAATTATATTCACCTGCATCGTCAAATGCCGTAGTCTCTCCGTCCACGTTCGAATACAAACGGCGTGTAAACTTTTCGTTCCGAGAAGCAGCAACTGTGTTCCGAAGGTGATGACTGTGTTGTAGCAAGCTCGTTCGCCGGCCAGAGCCATCGCCTTTGAAATGTATATTTTAAAAAATTATAATGACCAAGAAAATGCGGAAGAAAGGAGCTAAATTTATACCTTGGAAACATTGCCACCGGTGGAGAGGCCTTTGAAGTGACTCGAAGCGTAAGAAATACCAACTCGACTCATGTCCAGCGTCTCGAGATTATCCTGCGTCCTCACGTCGAGAAGATGTAAACGCTCTTGGGTGTCAAGTATGGCGAGCGAGCGAGCGTTCAACCATCTCAGATTGCTTATCGTGTAGGAGAGAAGAACTCTGCGAAGGGGCGACAGTCTGACCCGCGAACCGGCCTCGGAGCATACCTATTTTTTTATACATAGAATATAATTTTGAATTATTTTAAATGTAAGCTCTCGATGTTGTTTAATTTTACCTGATAAAAATGTATGGTCATATCTCGAGCCAGAGCGAGCACAGGGTCGACGACTCTCGAAGCGTCGGCCGCCTGTATGACGACCAATTGCCACGAGACTTGTGGGGGCGCTATGGAAGTTCCAACGAGCGGATGGGTGAGAACGACACGCATTCTCGGCCTTATGCAAACGACAATTACTTTCGAAAGGGTCGCCAGTGCGACGAGGGTGTAATTCTTCAAGGGATGGGCGGGCAGATGATTGAGAAGAAGCGGTTCCATTGTGCAAACTTCGCCGCGCGAACCGCTGAAGAGACACTTGCTGTCGCAACCACGAACGCCCATTACTCGGGTGAAGCTCAGCTCGAAGACGGAACCACCGCTGTCGCTGCACAGAGCCAACGTCGGTGAATCTGTAAACTGTTATAGGTGTTAATTCCACAGATTGAACTGAGATAATCCATAAATCGATCTTGGAGTTTTTGCCCAGAAGAGACCAGACATTAAGGTAGTCCGAGCGGTACAGTTCCGCCAAACGTGAGTTTCAGAGAAAATTTCGAATACTTCTCGATGTGATAAAAATCTGAAAAACATCAAGTATATGGGAGGTACCGCAAAGATTGTTTCTGGGAAATAATAATTCCTATTCGTTATTGACAAATTGAAGATAAAAATAATTATTCAACAAATTACGCGGCACCCTAACTATTTACCGTCATAAAAATTATTCGTTTATTTTTCTGAATACGTATGCATTTTTTCAGAACTTTTTGTAATTCTTGAAAATTGCATTTTTTCACAGCTTGAACAAAAAAAAAAGTGATTTTCAAAAGATACAAAAATATTCTGAAGAATTCATACGTATTCGGAAAAATTCAACAAATTTTTTTTAAGGAAAAAAAATAGTTGAGTTACCGGGTCATTCGTTGAACAATTATTTTTATCGTTAATTTGTCGATAACATTTCGGAAAGATTATTACATAAAAACAGTATTTTTTTTATTATTTGCCTTCCATCTGTACGGGGTCTTTCCCCTTTTACATACTCCACGTCCCCCCCTCGGATTGCATCTGCAGCCGACTTACCCCATTACTGTGTCGCATTCGCGCAAGGGCACAGGGAAACTGCGGAAAACCTGGCCATACACAGACGGTTCTTTCCCCAGAGATTCGTGTTCCTACAGGGTAATCACCAATCTCCGAGGAAATTGCCTCCCGCTCCACGATCCGATGCGCCAGCCAGCGCACGGCCAAGCGGTCACCCATCCAAGTAATGAACGCAATCGGTACAGCTTGACTTTGGGGACCGCCGGAGCCGCACACCAACCGCGCACCTATCGCCGTCGGTCCATAAAAACAGTATTTGCAGCACCTCCCATATGGTTGATTTTTTTTTCAAATTTTATCCCATCCAGAAGTGTTCGAAATTTTCTCTGAAACTCGCGTTCGGCGGGACCGTAGCGCTCCGATTACCTTAAATCGGCGATTTACCTTTACGTGAATTACAGCGGTACCGGGTGGATGAACTTCGGTAAGCGTCCTCAAGACTTTGCCGTTCGAACTGTCTATCATGAGTATGTGTCCCCTGGCGAATCCGGCGAGAAGTCTGCTACCGTCGTAATTGAAACACAGAGCCGAGACGGAGCCCTGATGTCTGGCTTCTTGGTCGCACCAGCGTAAAGTCTGCGTGGAATCGAAACCGAGGACGAGGCCGTGACTCGTACCGACGACCAGCATGTTTCCTCCCGCGGCAACTGCGCTTGCCAGACCCGCGTTCACTCTTTCCTGAAGGCGACATTTGTTTTTTTTTTTTTTTTTCAATTCCGTCGAATTCTTTCCTAGAAAAATCGTCAAGTGCTTACGCTGGCCGAGACAATCTGCGAGGATATTCCTTTGAGAATAACGTGCCTGAGGATTGATCCGGTAGGCGAAAGGTGAGGAGGCCGGAAGCCTCTGCTCAGAGAATTTAGGGACAGAAGACTTCCGACGCTCGCCGTTTCGCTGCCTCCGAGCTTGTCGACGGACACAGCTCCGAGACAGTCGTCGTCGGTTCCGGACAGCGAAGCGCAATCAGGCTCCGTGAGGATGCTCTCCAAGGACGGCAGTTCGTCCACAGCTGGAATAGAGTACTCTGCATCGTCGAGCTGAAAAAAACAACAAAAATGTACTGTCATCAAGAACCCCAAAGATGTAAACTTAAGGCATTGTTTTCTTTGTTTGTTTGTGGTAAAACAGATATTTTTTTTATTAAGTGCTACTGTGTGAGGAGACGACATGTATGGGGGTGTAAAAGGCGAAAGTCGTAGAATGGACATAAAAATTCTATTCTGTACTCTCATCAAGATATATTCACTTGTATTTGGATTCGTTTGTTATGTTTATATGGAGTTTCACTCTAGCCAGTCTCAGCAAAGTATTAAGATATTCGGCAAAATCAGACCTGATAGATACGTGTAACTTAAAAGCCATTCCGCGGAAAACTTTATTGTGAACCAATTTTCTAGTAGACACTTAATAATGTAAATACCCTATTTAGATATTAAACAAACAAAATTGAGACAATTTCGATGGACGTGCGGAGCTTACAAGACGGCTAACATTTTTTTAATGGTTTTAGATTTCTTACTGGAAACAAATTAGGAATAATGCTGGCCAGCTCTGCTTCCTCCCAAACCGAAAACTATACGGCGATGAAACTTATGCTGAACTAATTTTTTTGGAGTGGAATTGAAAATGTAAATTTAAATACCCACTTTAGATATTAAACAAAAAACTGGGATATTAGACTCGATAAACACGCATAGCTTACGAGACTTAAAAATTGTTATCGTTTAGTTTTCTCACTGAAGACAAATTCGAAGTAATGTTGACCAGTCTCACCATCTCTCAAACGAAAAGCCATACGACGAAGAAACGTGCGTCGAAAATTTTGTCTGTAGTCAGATTTAAAAATGTAAATACCCAGTTTAGATCCGAGCTCGGAAAAGTACAAAAAAAATCCGTCAAGTTTAAAGTGCAAAATATCACAAGTACCTGAAGTACGTTTTGCCATTAGGATCGTAGCGTTAAGCGTTATGTAGGCTTAAGGAAAAAAGAGCACAGATAACTCTGAAATCATGACACTCAGCCATACAAAAAAGCGTGGCGTAGTATTATGATTTATTTTCTGTTGAGTTTCGAGTTTCACAGCTGATGTTCACATGTTGATGTAGATATAGAGTCAACACATCACACGAGGCGTCGATTGCCGCATCAAGTACATACAGCAGTCTGTATATCGCGTCTATGCTTCGCAAGCAAACAATAAAACGATATTTATTTTTAAAGTTTAGACAGATAATGATATATGAATAGAAACCAGATGACATGTTACTCATCGAATATCCGTAATGCGACGTGTACTCACAAAGTATTTGTACTTCATACTTGAAATCGTAAAAAAAAAGAATTTGAATTACTGAACAGTACATTACGATACTAGTGTGATAAAACGTTGTCTGACGGGTGTGAGTTTGCAGCACAAGCCAAAGTCAAGTGTTGCAATTACACGATTTAAGAAAAAAATGTTCGCACGAGTACCATAAAATTATTTTCGCAAGGGATGAAAAATGGGGTGAAAAGCGTGCGTAAAACTGCATTTTCCGCACCGAGTGAAGTAAAAGTACCTGTGTAGTTCAAGCCCAGCTCCGGTTTAGATGTTAAACGAAAAAACATTAGATATTAAACAAGACTGTTTAACATTTTTGAGCGGTAACGAATATCGTTCTTTTTTCACTCAAGACAACGTGGGAATAATGTTGGCCAACACTACCTCCTCTCCAATGAAAATCCATCCGGCAGAGAAACTCACGTCGAAAAAATGTTCTGGCGTATATTTAAAAATGTAAATACCCAATTTAGATATTAAACACAAAAACAGAGACTCAATGATGCGCCCACCGGTTACGGAAATGCAAAGAGCAGCAACCTCTGTACTACCAAGAGCGAGAAGCAACTATGCTGCCAAACCGGTGATACACGGAAAAACAAGTACAATGAACAACTTGGAAATCGCACTGCACCTTAGATGAACACTTGCAGAGTTCAAGACCAATGCAGGAAATAAAATTCTGCGCTTTTTTCAACCAACGAGAATAAAAATCTACTAGACGAATGTTGTTGTTGACCTAGCGATGGAAATATGAAGACCAAGGCTGAATATAAACACAAATAATATTAACACAGTGCTGAAGGATTCAGGTCGATAGAACTTTGGCAATGTATATGCTGTAAAAATAAATTGTAAATTTTATGTACTGGAACTTGAAATTTGCTTACATTACTCACATTAATTGTACATTAATGTACTTTACTTTACAAATCTTTTACCTGAAATTTACAAAAATGTTTATTAAAGATAAAAAACTGCACTGTAAAATTTCAACACAAATTGTGGAATGTGGAGTAAATGTGTTAAAATTTGAGAAACATTTCTGTAAAAAAGATTCCAATACTGTTCATTAATTTTCAAACAAAATTTTTTTTTTCAGTGTATAATTCCTGTAAGTATACAATTAAAATCAGATAATAGCTGTAAAAATGTATAACATTGTCAATATACTTTCTTTTACTACGTCTAATATTAACAATAACTTATATAAAAATAAAACAGAGACTCAATTATGATATACTATTATTTAAAGTAGTCACCGGTACCATGGATTTTCAGTATCTATCAAGGAAAACATTAGTTTGTAAGAGTCACGAAATTGTCCGGTTACGGAACTGCAAAGAGCAGCAATCGCTGTAACACTGAGAACAAGAAACAACTACACTGCCAGATCAGTTATACACAGAATAACAAGCACAATGAACAACTTCAAAACCCTACTTCGTACCTTAAAGGAACATCGTCGGAGTTCAAGACCACTACTGGAAATAAAATTCCGTGCTTTCTCCAACCAACAATAATGAAGACTACTAGACAAGTGTTACCATTGTCCTAGCAAAGGAAAAAGAAAGACGCAGACTAAATATTTTTGTTACCCGAGTAAGCTCCATATAAAATGTTAACCGATCTTTCTTTTCAATCATATACATAAAACAGTTTATTCCTTAAATAAATGAATAATAATGATAATTTAAAACATGTTTGCGTCTCATCGAAGAAAACTCAGTCAACAGAAAATGCTCTTTCGTTGGACAGCTTTTCCTTTGCGCGTTAAAAAAAAACAATCTTGCAATAAACCTGTTTTATCGTGGTGTTTCAATGGTGCAATTAAATATATATATTTTTATAAAGTGAATGTTTTCAATAAAAGGACGAATAAAAAAAAACAAAAACATTCGGTCTCACATTGTTGTCACTTTTTTTTCAATGTTGTTTTGATCTCAAAAGGGGGAGTATAATAACCTTAAGAATGTAGTAATTATCATGCGTCGAGAGGGTCGATAATTTTCACCGGGCTTTCGTTAATTTGGAAATAAAAAAATTTGTTAATATTGTTGTCGTTTTTTTTTTTGATCGTACCTCTTCGATTTCGAAATTGATAGGATCGGCGGCGAGATTTTCTTGGGACCCGACATCAGATCCAAACCCATTTTCAGCCATTTTTGTTCCACCTGTCAAACGCGCTTGGAAACAGCTGATACGGCACGAGTAAACACGCGCCTCTTATTTTTTATCATTCGCACTGCAACCGCGACGCGGTCGAACCTTCCAAATTCATATTAAAACTCCGTACATTACGTATTCACGCGGAATACATTTTATTTACATATTATCGAAGCACCTGTCAATATTTGGGTGTATTTTCGATGCATTGTAACCGCTCGTCGAGTGTTTAGTTCGAGCGCTGACGGTACGGTTGTTGCCAACTGTCGGTATTTAATGCCGCCGCAAACGGAGCGACGGGCAGGATGGGGAGTGAGAACCTCGACTTTCTATTCTATCGATCATGCCAGAGAATTCCCAACTCTGTACAGTAATTTTTATTTTTTATTTTCTTCATGTACAGAAATTCATAGGAATTGCATTACCTACTGAATGCAATACATTTGCTATTTGCAGTTGGCTCTTAGGCGACGCCTGTGCGAAAGGTACTGAATAGATAATTATAGTTATAATAAGAAATGAGAACCTTGAAAAAAAAAACAGGAAAAATATTAACATTCGAGATGTTTTTTAAAAGTAATTTGCAGGATAATAATTTTGAGAAAGATGAATATAAATGTCAACACTTTCCAAGTGTTTGAGTTGTTATTCTCGATTGATTCGCTCGAGTCCATCGTATCCTCGGCAACGCGGAAATGTTGATATATATTTTTTTTATGTGAAAATATTATAGCGGTGATGCCGACAACGTGGGTGTAAGAAAAATTTGTCAAAGCTGCACGGCGATAAGACGATATTGTTGAATGATCTATTAAAAAATTGTCCTGCAACATATTATAAGTGTTATAATTATAAGTGAGTATAATTCACATTCCATAGTGTTTAATCGGTTTGTGCAGTTTAAGTGAAGTCCTCAATTATTATCCGAATATTAAACATAATTAAAATTTGTATATTAAAAAAAATGCAGTCTCAAAAAAATTACAAAATTCCAAGAGCATGATGTCTTGAATTATGAGTGTCCTGGCATGATTATTCGAGTAACGATAATCACTCTTAGACATAAATTGCTAGTGGCTTGTTCGAGTGAACGTGGATATTATCCACGAGCTTGTACGGGACATAATAAGCGACGGGTTGCGTGTTCGTTGCAAGAGACGACGATGCGACAGCGATATAACTATTAAATCGAAATGTGAACAATTTAATAATGCGTTACACTGGCTGAAAAGTTTGAAGACGAGTTATTTTTAGAAAATTACGGACCTGATAATTTTGTCCATTATATCTAAAAAAAAAAACTATTTAAAATTAAAGAAATAGTTTTATTACTGGAAGAATAAAATGTAAATATTTTGAAAATGCTTAGTGTTGTGGAATAAAAGGAAATTTCGTCCTACATTGAGTTTCTACATCCAATTTAACTGTCAGATGTAAACAGTGCTGGCACACGTTATGAAATTTATGGGAAAGCTTTAATCTAGCTCGAGCTTCACGTGATCGTGAATCAACGCCGGACAGCAGGCATTATTATATGTACCGGGGAAGTTTCGAGTTTCTCGAGACTCGAGGCCGAGCAGGACTAAATTGCCAAGGTCTAATATCTTTCGTGCATGTTCACGAATTCCCAGACACGTTAATTACGTTTGTTTTTCGGTAATCGAAAGCGACCCGAACAAATTGCCTCACCATTCTTCACTTGCCATAACATTGTTTTTAAGTTGCTTGACAACTAAACGTTTCCGTTTCTTGTTAGCAGCCTTACAATTCTGTTAATCTTGACTTTAAGTCCTTAATAAAAGGGGTCGATTCAAATTTGATAAACAATTATAGCATAATCAACATAACACGGAAATATTTCTGAAATGTTCCGAAAATATTTTTTCAAATATTGAAAACATTTTACGTGTATTACAAAACATTTCTGCGAAATATTGAAAATATTTTACGTGTATTATAAAACATTTCTGCGAAATATTGAAAATATTGTACGTGTATTACAAAAAACTTCTGCGAAATATTGCAAATATTTTACGTGTATTATAAAACATTTCTGCGAAATATTGAAAATATTTTACGTGTATTACAAAACATTTCTTCGAAATATTTTTTTAACTTTTTGAAATATTTTTTTATCCACTCATAAGTCTTACATTGAAATGTTTCCGAAATATTTCGCAGGAATGTTTTAAAAGTATTTTACAAATATTTTTTACTGTTGGTAAAATATTTATTAGATATCTTTCTTAAATATTTAATAAATTATCAATACTTTAGTTCTGTAAATATTGTCCATTATTTTAAACATATGTACTGCCTCCAGCACTTCATGTTCTAGCACTTCATGTTCAAGCACTTCATGTATGGGATTCTTGTGAGCCCCTTCAAAAGTGCCAATAACATGTAGTGTTATGACACATTAAATAGTCGATAAATATTCTAATGATTCTAATTAAATAGTCGATAAATAATTTTATTTTTCGTTCCTCCTGAACATAGTTCAGTACACATCTGCTAATATTCGATTTTAAAATATTTTTTCACTGTTTCAGAAATATTTCCGAAGTATGGAAGATTAAGTATATTTCTGAAATATTTTAGAAATGTTTCTCTGGAATATTTTGATAGAATACTTTAAAATATTTTTTCCATATATTTCCGAAATATTTTGTAAGTTTTTAAATATTGAAAATGTTTCTGAAATGTTTTCAAAATATTTCGTCCTATATGGGTAAAGTAAACGTTTCTGGTTCTTATCAGCAGCCTGACAATTCTAGTTAATCTTGACTTTGAGTCTCGTCAGAGTGACTCGCTCTAAGTATAATTTGAGCAAATAAATTATCAACATAAAATATTATGATCATTTGATAAATCAATGATAAATCAAATTATAAAAATTTGAGAACAAATTAAAGGTACCTTTTCGCAAATGATCATTACAGTATTTTACTCTCGCCGCGAGAATAGGTCACCGAACATTCACAATGCAAATCGAAGCTATCCGATATCTTTTTTCTCTTCGAAATTTTGGTATTTTAGTTTAATTTTTTGTTATCTTCGGTTACACTATGTAGTGTAATCTTAAGCCTATGATTGTGTAACTTCTGCCGCGCAATCTTCTAGTCATTCGTCATTGTATGTTTGGACAGGGTGTCCTTAGGGGACTTGCCTCGGGACACGAATAAAACAGCATTATTCTATTCTATACACTTTCCTAAAGAATCAATATTCAAATTTTTATCTCGATAATTCAATTTATAGTTATAGAATTATTTTTAACGTAACTTCGGGTTTGGTGTATTTATATTATAGGTCTAGTTGCTTCGATTTCCGTTACATCGTCACAGATGAGCCATCCACTGTAATTATCGTCGGTTGTGTTGGTGACTCGATCCGACTTTACTCTGTAATATTCATCAGTGCAAAACGGTCGCGTGCTCGCGTTTTACCTGCTCGATGTCACCGAGACAGAGGGAGAGAGAGGAAAACATTGCCTATAAGACCGGGGACACGCTAAAATCAGTTTCAGTCTTTCAGCGACACGGACTTGCGTACCTCAACAACTTTTCCTTCTTACTCAACGCAGAGTTCGTTAAATTAGAATTTAAAAAAAAAACAATGCTGAGCAAAAGACGGGTAGGAGCGTCAGACTAAATTCGTTGTACTTTGTAAAATAATTAAACGTTAAATATGCTGGGCAAAAGAGGGGTAGGAGTGTTGGGAAGAATATTATGTTTGAGCTTGCAATGGCGGTTAATCTTTTGATTTTAAAAGACTTGTTTTTCTGGTGCAGGGTGGTTTGAGCAAGGGGCGAAAAATGGCAAAGAAAAACACACCGGCCGCTCTGCAGACGGACGTCGCGACCGACGAAGAGTGGGCGAAGATATTGGAGAGAAAAGGATTAGTAGGCAAGAAGAGAAGAATCAACGACGCCTTAAATTATTGTTAATTCGTTGGCACAGTTGTAGATATCTATTCGGAGTGGAGTGGACCCTGCACCGGGATGGTCAGCGTTCTGAAAAAAATAAAAATGGAAATCGGTGGCGATTTGCTGAGCTACGCGACGGTAAAAAAATTCAATTGGTCAAATTATCGTCTAGCTCGCTAAATTTGTCTGCAATAAAAACGACGTTTCCGGAGGTTTTGTTTTTCTTCACATTTAGGCAAAGTGCGACAACATCAATGCTCTGGAAAGATTTCGTGGCAAAAGTGAACCCACCTGGATGTTTATTCACGTAATAAGAAAATTTTTTAAAAAATTGTTTCACCGATACGAGCAATTTTTTAATAATCTTCTCGCTTCTATGAGTTTTTTCACAGAACGGTCAAATGGTCAATCTAACGTTCGGCGCTTTTTGCCCCGAGCTGCAGAAGATGCTCACCGATGAGTTGCGACGAGTTCAGAACGACGAGCCGCACGAGTGAGTCGTCTGGACAATTTTCCTTCTTTATTAAAATTTTTTTATTTCACTCGGCGGGAAAATGACGGATTTTGCGCACGCTTCGCTATTTTTAATAATGCAAAAAATCGAGCATTGTAATGAGTTAATGACGTTAAATAAAATTTTGTTTGATACTCGTAAGAAAAACGGTTTCTGGACTCGTGTGATTGCAACACTCGCCTTCGATTCATGCTGTCAACTCAGGCTCGTCAGCAAAAGTTTTTTCGTACTCGTATCGAAATGTACTATTATTTTACTCGGTGCGCAAAGTGCAGTTTTACGCACGCTTCGCGCGCGTAAAACTCCTCTTTCGCACCTTGTGAAATAAAATTTCGTACGATACTCGTGCGATAAACGTTTTCTTATTTTTATCGCACTAGTATCGTAATGTACTATTATTTCACAAGGTGTGAAAATGGGAATTTTCGCATGCGGAGCGTGCGCAAAAACCGCCATTTGCCCACCGAGTCAAATAAAGTATTATTATTTAACGTCATTAACTCATTACAACGCTCGATTTTTTGCATTTTAGAAAATAAATTTTCATATCAAGGCTAAGGCGCCAAAAGCTTCAAATATCGCTTTCAATCGAGCTGTTTCCATTGTAGATTCTGCATTCCCGTTTGCGAGAGAAGCCCCGAAGAGGAGAAACGCGTTAAGATACTCGAGGAAGAGCGAACTGCCAAGGAAGCTGCGAAAAAAGCTCAAAAAGGTAATAAACTATTAAAGTTACCGATTGTAGGTAATTTTTTAATTCCCATAAAGAGCGACCGGAAGTAATAGACTTTTCTTAAAAAATTCGATGTCACGTGTTTTCTTTCACAGAGGCCGAAATAAAAGCCAGGTACGAATCGGAGATGCGTCACTACACAGTTTCTCTACAGGACGAAACACTTATTCTCCTATATCCTTGGGTATTCAAGGACGAGGAGGGCCACAAACGTGACAAAATTTCGAGTCCTCCGTACGCAGAACTTATAGAAACAATTCTACCCGGAAACTACACAGTTTCACAGGAAGTTCGGAAGCGTTTGGATGACGAAACAATATGGAAAATGTTTGTCGAGGTGAAACCAATATCTATAAACAGTAAAGTAGGTGCCATTCAAGTGCTCAAACGTCCACAATTATTTTGATAATTTTATAGAAAAATATTGTTCATTATACAAAAATGTTGTCCAATGTACAAAAATGCTGGCGATGTAACAAAAATGTTATTCATTTTACAAAATGCTCTCCACTTTACTAAAGTGTGGTCCGTATTCAAAAAATTTAGTCCATTTAACAAAAATGGCTGTTCGTTTTACAAATATTTTTTTAAATAAAATTAACGAGAAAAGAAGTGCGGACGTTTGTGTGCAAAAAAAGTTAGTTGAACGCACAAATATTTGTTACTGTGTATTCCAATTTATACATCGGAAGTTGAAGATGGAAGATGTAGCAAAATAAATATGTGTTTCCAGTCCGATTGGGAGATAAACGATAACGCAAAGAAGCTTCTCGTGGACGGCAGGTGCATGTTCATGAGGCTCGTGGTCAGCGAGATAAAACCGGAAATGGACGTGGAAAAATATCTGCTGAGCTTGCTGTTCGGTGAAGCGAGACTTCCGGCTTTGAACGAACAACTTCCGGAAGGATGGTTCGTTAAACAAATAATAATAATAATATTTATAGATTGCGAAAATTGAGGTATCAGTGCTAGTCCCTTTTTTATTAATTTTTTTTTATGCACAGAGGGCTAGAGGCCTTTTATGCGTCCCTGCGTCAGCGTTGCTGCAAATAAAAATAACTTTCTCGAGGATCCTCGACACGTCGACAGGGCCGTGTCGAGTGGTCTTAGCTGTTCCGGTCTTTCTTGTTCTTCGAAGACCTCACTTTTATCACGTTTCTCTCGCGACAGTTTCGCTGGGCGTCATCGACCCGCTTTTCAAACGAGCGAGAGCAACGAATTCCCGGTCGTGTGGGCTCCTCCGAATCCACGAAGCAAAGCCACGATCTTTCGTATTATATTCCGGAAGTACGTCGAGACGATGTTTCCCGTAAGTTCCGATCATGAAAAATTAACGACGAACGAAGAAAAAAAAAAATTGATACTTTTTTTCAGTACGAAGATAAAACTGCCAAAGCACCGATAATAGTTTTCAAATTCGACAGCACGAGGCGCAACGAGTTGAAAATGGTTTTGGAAATGCAGGACACGGAGGTAATTAATTTTGGTATATTCGAGCGGGACAAACCACCGGATGCTAAGCAGATAGCGACGAGTATCGAAGAGTTTGATGATAAAATCGAAGAAAAGACCGGGTGCGTCTACATAATTGCAGATATATAGTTTTGCAGATTAAAAAAGGTCGTCTAAAGAAAATGCGATACATTTTTCACAGATACGAAGCTTTCGTCTGCGTTGTGAAGAAAGTCGGATCCGAGGCATTTCTCACTTTCGCCGGTATCGGGCCGTACCACGTGAGCGAAAATCCCGAGACCGCGATCGAGGAAGCAAAGTTGTATTTCCCCGACGTGAGTTGCATAGACGACGGTGCCTCGGACGACGAGGAAAAGCCCGAAGAATGCGAAGCACACGGCGAGGGTGACGCCGGAGAAAATGCGAACGAAGAGCAGGTATAAAAAATAACTGTATCGTAAAAATTGTTACGCGTCTCTCGATAAATAAAATAACGTGACGATATTGAGCTGAACTTTGAATACGAAACTACGATCTATTTTTCCGCCGCGGCGCCACAGGATGGACAATAGGATCTCGGAGGAAAATCTGTGAATAAAGGAAATAAACAAAAAGGCAGTTAAGTTTGTGTCCATCAACATCCATTATGTAATGAAAAGTCACATTAAATTCCGCAATAGTCAGGACAAGTACCGCGCGTAATTGAGAGAAATTTAAAAAAAACCTGACGCAAGTACGATTCCCGAGATTTTTCAACAGAACAAACGATGACGGAGCTCGTTGGTAGTCGTAGTCTACTTCTTGTATCCACAGCTGCGCCTACGACCTCGTGCCCTCTCGAACTTCCTGCCCTTCGAGCGTACGAGCGGCTTGGTGTGGGAGTGAGGAACACCCGGAGCCGGGCCGAAGTGCTTGACCGCTTCGCGAGCCTTGCGACGCCCTTGCATCAGTACCGTGCGCGTTCCCGTCGGTGCGCGCAGCGCCAACTGGTCGAACGTTATTATCTCACCACCGGCCTTCAAGATTCGTCCGCGAGCCTTTTCCGTCACTCGTAGAGCACAGACCTGGATGGAAGTTGATAAAATTATTAAAGTCGTTTCATACAAATCGTTCAATGTTCATTGAATCTTGAACGCGATTGTTCTTCCAACATTCTTTCGAATTTTCGTGTACGTCTATAGACAACGATTAGAACTACATGGTGGCTGTTTTTTCCCCGGAAAAAAATTCCCTGACTTTTCACTAACCAATTAAAAATTTTCCCTGACCCAACTTGTAATGACTTCTGTTTAAAAAAAATTCATGATGCAAATGAAAATGCCTAATTATTGTATTTATGAATAATTCTATTTTTTTTATGTTGCCAATTTCTTTTTTAAGACTCGCTTTTATGGACTTGTATATTCATTTATAGAAGGCAATAATTTACTTTTTCCCTGACCAATTTTGAAATTTCATTGTTCATGAAATTTCCTTTTTCCTGACCGCAACCACCATGAACTTATCAATCAAATCAGTAATTATTTTCCTCTATGCAAAATACATTAAATGGCACAAGTTATCACAGATAGTACAGAGTCGATTACTTAATGCTCTTTGAGCATCGATAGTGTGTCTACCAGTATAATTGTGAAAGAGTACATCTTTCAAAGACAGAATAGGAAAATCAATTCTCATGGATTTAGCGAACTTTCAAAATTGTATCAGTTTACTGTGAAAAATAAATGCCATAGAGTGCAGTCTGCAAAAAAAATATTTTTGATTGCACAAATTAATTAATAAAATTATTAAAATAGTTTCACACAGTTTGTTCAACATTCATACAAGATTGTTTTTCCAACGTTCTTTCAAACTTTTGTGTACGTGTCTATAGACGACTATTCGAGCTAGTCAATCAATACAATAATTTCTTTTTTCTCCAAGCAGAATCCCTTAAATAACATAAGTTATTGTGTTATTTAATATATCATTGTGGGCGGCGAGAGTGTGTCGACCAGTATAATTGCCAGAAAGTAAATTTCTCAAAGGCAGAATAGGAAGGTCGACTCTCATTGATGTAGCGAACTTTCAAAATTGAATCAGTTTACTGAAAAAAAACTGACACAGAGTGCAGTCCGCAAAAAAAACAAAAAAAATTTTTAATTATAAAAATTACCGTAAGCTTGGGAACTTCGAAGATCCTGGCATCATCGGTGATGGTTCCAACGACAACTGCGATGCAGTTTTCACGATTGGGCTTCTTCATGAATCTCACGACGCGCGCCAGAGAAATGGGTGGTCGGTTGATTTTGCTCATGAACAGACGCCTCAAGATGATCTTGTTGAACTTGGCGTTGGTGCGTCTGGCCAGGAAGCGGTACAGCTGTTGGAAAAAAAAAAAAAATTATTACAATTTGCGATCGTCGACGAGTCCCGAAACTCCATTTTGCTAATATCGTAAAAACAATAAATGTGTCAACCAGTATAATTGACTCGCAGCGAATTCCCACGGGCCAGAATAGGAAGATCGAAAACTTTGATATAGCGAATTTTCAAATTGGACCAGTCTACGAAAAATAAAAACTGACACAGAGTGCAATTCGCTTGTTTTAATGAAAAATAAAAAAATGTAGGTTAGTCGAAAATTAAGTCCGAGAATTGCGCTAAGGTACGCGTGTGCTGACACAAACGAGCCTTAACCTAAAAATCTTGCAAATCTACGCAACAAATTAAAGAAAAAAATTACCACCACGATAAATATTGAGTTTGTATTATTTTTTAAGTTTATCTGTTTTAAGCTTGGAATCTCACCTTGACGAGAAGTCGCAAGTAGACATCCTGCGACTTGGGCTCCGTTCGCCGGACTTTGCGATCGTGTTTATGATTGATGTCGATACCCTGCGGATAAATATCATTGTCGTTAAATAATCCAACGTCTCTCGTCACTCGTCATCTATTTATTAGCGTTCAAAGTATCGCGATTATCCTCGATTCGAACGGATATTTTCCACGGAGACGCGGCAAGCGTGCCGTCTTACCATTTTGACAAATCGGAAAAGACACCACTTCGGCCGAGCGTGGAGGCCCTCGCGAAAGAACCGGAAATCGTCGAGATGGCGACACCTTCATATTTTTCAATTGCGCAAGACCCCGGCCGCCAAATATTCAAACTCGCTTCGTAACATAAAAAAAGAAAGAAAAGAAAAGATATATATATGTGTATACATTTTGAATTTTAGATATGTATTGGTATTTTGATTAATCTATTATATGCATGGAGTGTCATTCCATCGATCCTAGGGTATTTGTACCTGAAAATTTTGAATATATAACAAAAATACGTGTGATATCCGCGTAGGAGCTTAAAAACTTCTGCGGACATAACTAATGTATGTAATAGTTTGTAATTAATCAATTAACAATAAATCAAATAATAATTAACAAATTAAATGTATATCGTTTTGTTGGAACAATTGTAACCTTCTCACATAATTTATTCATTCGATTCATCGCAACGTCGCATACTACAACTCAAGCTGTCCCACTAAGAAAAAATTAAAAATAGCATTTGCTAAAAACAATAATAATAATGAAAAAGATTGAAATTCGAATTATTTTCAAAGAATAATAAAACAAAACCGCTGGTCGCAATCTGTTACAATGTTGTATTGATTAGATCGGTTAATTATCTTATCGACAATTTCAGATATGAATCTCGAGCGAAGAGCCGCAAGATGGTGCCAACGGTGTATTCGAATTTTGGAGTTTGCTGGAGTGGCGGAAGACGGCAGGAGAGATCGTAAGCTACAAACGTGTACCAGTGATTCGAGGCTCGTCGAGCTGGTCGGTTGGTTTCGTCCGTCGGTGTTAGCCGCAGGCATCGTTAAGAATGCAAGGAGAGCCAGTATCAGAGCGAACAATCTCCAGTTAAATCCGGTATTAGTTAAATCTCGCCGTCGACTTCGTGCCAACGTTCGACAGCGCCCCTTTACGGATCTCTGCGGTCTCGTTGTTTCATTTATTCTTTTCATCGTCTGTCGGCGAGCGGCGGTGGAGAGATGGAAGGAGGATGAGTCGGAGCACCGGTTGCTGCAATTTTCGTTAAGATCAAATCCAGTGGCGCTATACATGCAGACCGGATCGAATGTTGGCCGGGTGCATTTTCCAAGGGACCTCTTGTATCGAACTTTGCTCGTATCGATAAAAGAATAAAAAAAATATATATATATACATATATATCTTCGACGAGCGTAAGAACATAAGAGTAAGAGAGCGTTATTGGGGGTAATTAATGCTGTAAAAAAAAGTCATACGTCGATCATAATACAGGTCTTGATTGGCTGACGACTAGCGAGCCGTCGATTATCCACTCGAGATAAACACCTGTAAATGAAGTGGACGTCGCGTGGAGCGGGAAAATAATTGAAAAGAAAAAGAAGAGATGTTTTGAGAATATAATTATATATTCTGATCGACGGCAACGCGAAATATCATCACGTCTCACTGATCGAACGAAAGGAAGTAAAAGTAATGTGATGGAAAAGGCGACGAAGAGCCGGTCGAACGGCGAGAGCCGATAAGACGATACGGAATTGAGAGGAAGAACAAAAAGGCCGAAGATGGAAGATGACCCGCAGGTGCAAGGCTCGAGCACGGTGCTCGAGGAGACGTTCTACATAACGTCCAAGAAGAACACGCTCTATCGGGTGAAATTAACTGAGAAGGGCCTGAGCTTGCAGAAGGAGAGCAACGGCGCAACGAAAACCGAGACCATAGGTCTGAACGACATAATAGGATGCAGGTGCATGCGTTCGAAGCGTCGAAGCGCGGGAAGCTGCGCCTGTCGTCCGAGCGTCTCGAAGAGTCAGCTGAGACTGGTGGAATCGACCGAAACTTTCGGCGCATGGGACGAACACGACACATCCGCGTATCTCTACATATATGCGTACACGTTGAAAAAAGCTAGGGTCAAGGGGGCGGGAAGACGCGAGAGAACTACAATAACACTGCGCTTTCGAAGTTTCGACAAGTACGAGGATAATCTTAGGGAGGCGAGCAGATGGCGGCTCGCCATAAAGTGTCTCATTACGAGGGTCGCCGTGCCAACGAATCTACTGAGTCCCAGCCATGGAAATCTCGAAGCTCTACTCAATGGTGAGCGCTCGAGAATCTTATATATACTGTAAGGACCGAGCGAATGAATAACGCGCGTGTTTGCCGATATACATACTCATAGAAATAATTCTATCTCACCGAACACGACTCGATAAATCGACTACCCTGGTCAACCACATGAGAGAAGAATCACTCATTTTACGTATAATCTAATCATAAGTAGCTCGATAAACAAAAATACGTAATTTTCATTTGCCCGTGTCAATCCTTCGTAGTTCTATCCAACCGATTTTCCACCGACTCGGAGTTATCTTCAATCGTTATTTCGCAGTATAATCGAGACCTCAATTTTGAGTTCGCTCCGTCCACAGGCGAGAGTTTTCGAGATTCTCAATTTTGACGTCGTTTCCTCGCGAATAAATATCCTCTGAAGGATCGTCAAACACTCCTGGCACTGTCCCTCGCGGACCAACCAACCGTTAAATTTTGGGTTGGATTTGGGTTGTTTTCTGACAAATTACTACAACTCATCCAGTCGATTGGTACGCAAAACCGACTCTGATTTCAACCTTCTGGAGGTAGCTTTTTGATTGATACCTCAAAACCAACCGTAAAACCAACTATTATGTGTCAGATTGAAAGTTGGTTTGCAGATGGACTTTCCCAAAACAACCCAATTCCCAACTTTATGTCGCGAGCACCGATAGCTCTTGCCTCAGGGTTAGAAGTCGGGTTGTTTTAGGAAAATTTAACCGTAAACCAACGTTGTATCCAACACATATAACGGTTGGTTTTTTAATATCGCCGAAAAAATGAACCAATCGACCAGTTGGTTTCAAGTTGGTCTGAACGCGAGGGATTTTTAACGACCGAGCGAATAACGCGCGTGTTTGGTTCTGGGACGGATATTATTGATAATGATACGCGTTAATTATCCCGGACGATCGATCTTATCTCGATCGTCCGTTTGTTCGTCTATTGTCAAACCTAACTAATCGTGTGCCTTAACGAATACTTCGCTACATATTCGTTACAATACATTTTTTCTTCTTCGTTTATCACCGACTCGAGACAACCCGATAAAAGTAAAATCAGTTTCAAATCAATGGAACGTGGAAGTGGATACATTTTTTTCCAAGCTCGCCTCCTTTGTCAGTGGCATCGTGCAAAATTGTAAACAAATGTCGACGAAACGTGAGTAACAGCGGCGCAAAGTCACGATCACTAACGCAACAGCCACTATCCCTCTAATTAATCTTTTCCTCGTCTATAATTTGTGTAGGAAGGGAAGGAAAAAAAAAACTCGCGTACACGGTATCCGCGATAATGATATTTGCGATGCACGAAAAACGGGTGCAATTACGTGACACGCACACGGACTTATTATCGACTATAGATGTCATAGAATGTTCCGCCCGGACGTAATGACGGGAGAAGCACGTGTGTGAGTGTTTTACGTCGCTCGTAATCCGAGTTGCGGCTGGATGTTGTACGAGCAACAACTACGTCGGCCGGAGATAGAGAGAGAAGGGAAGATGCAGGGATTATATAAGAGCGCGTAATAGCTCGCTTTGTATACCCGCGTTGGCTCTCGGTGTAGCTCCACCTGTATGGAGAACTCTCGAGACCAAAGTCCCAAACGTACAATCGAGATAGACACATCGCGTTACTGCCCGCGTTGAAAACACAGTTCGTTTGCGTAACAGTTTTTACCTGCAGTTCCTCAGTCGCTGCCTCGTTCGGCATGAATATTCGCACGCCTCCACGGAGGCATCATGGGATGGAGAGGTTCGTCCTAGCGTTTTCGTTAACGGCAGGGGAAACGGATTATCGATTGTTCCATGTGGTTGCACCAAAACTAGAGTCGAGTTTCTGGTGCATGTGTCCTCTCGGACAACACCTCGGGTTTCGATAGCCGACACGCCAAGTCAAGGCTCCCGAGTCGGCGATAAATTAGCCCTCCATAGAATTCGCTGCGAGAATCTAAAATAATATTTTCTTACCGCTGCGCTTATCGTACGTTAGTGTACGGCGCTCTCACATCGGAAGTTGGTTACTCGTAAATCCGTCGAGCGGGTCACTCGTTAAAGCGAATAGCGGGACAATTATCCTCGACTTATCGCTCCTCATCCACCTTGGCTTAAAATTCGAGGTCGTTCTAATCGGCCTGAAGGAGTTCCCCCCGCCCTCCCCCGAGATACGTTCCGGCAATTACGAGTCTCATTTCCCATAAGGAATTTTAGTGGTTTAGTAAATAACAGTCGATTATTCGAGGTAAAGGTTTTTCGAAGCCATTCTTACTGCCAAGGACGGTGTCCGAACGCGTAGGCTCTAACTTGTATTGCAACATTGTGCGATACGTGTAGGTTATATTGCAACATGGGACTCTACGTGTATTGGGCAAAGACGCCCCGGGGACTGACGCGAGCGACAATCTCCAACCACATCGTCCGCTCTCTTCGAAATTGCCACTTCGTTCGATTGTTATTATTTTTTCATTACATGCGGCATTCCATCGCGTTTCGAACTGTCAAAGACTCGAGTACTTCAAAACAAAAACGTAATTTCAGAATTCAACATTTTTTAAAAATGTTTGTCATTTTTTTTCACAAAAATGTTGGGTGGCTTTTTTTGCGATATAACCAACTCGAAACGTTTAAAAACCCCTCTATCTTTGATACCATTGGACATGCCGAAAAATGTTCAAAATATGTTCAAGAAATGTAAAAAAAAAAAAAAATGATATTTTGAACGAACGTTCGGATTTTTTTTCCGAAAAATTGTCAATTTCTAAGAAAGTAGAGTGAAATATTTTTTCGGACATATGTCATGTTTGATTTTGCTGAAAAATCGGAGAGTGTACCTTTATGTGTATACAATAAGTATATATATAGTTGTTTTTTTATGGTTGAAAAACTCGTTTTCGACCATCGATCTCGATTTTCCGTAAAAATCGAGATTATAATAAAGCATTTAATAGCTTCCAAACGAGCTCTGCGACCATCCCAAACAAATATTTTCTCATTGTACACACATGAGGGTCTATTCTCCGATTTTTTTTTATTACAGTCTATTTTTCACAGAAATTTACTTTTTTCGTTAAAAAAACGAATGCATTTTTTCCGAAAGTTTATTCAAAACTACATCTTTTGTTCCTTGAACATTTTTCGGTAAGTCTACTAGTATCAAAGATTCAGGGTTTAAAAAAATAGCGTTTGACAGATCTAAAAAAAAATTATCCAAAAATTACAAAGGTTACATTAAAACAGTTATGAATTCTGGTGAAATTACAATTTTTCTGGAAGTGGCCGAGTTTTTGACCATTTCAAACGGGACCGAATATCACATATACATTCGTCGTGCGGCCTTGATTCGCACGACACACGAGAATTTTCGTCTTTGCTCGAAGATCGAAACACGTCATCGTACAATACCGAAGCAGGATAAATGACTGAAACGTAATGAATACAAAGTCGAAGGATAACGGGTATGCATAGCAAAACAGACATCAAAGTTTCTTATCCACAAACGTCAACGATAATTTTTTTGTTCCTTTTATCGAAAAAAAGTCTGTTCATTTCAGAAATACTTTTTTGTAAAATAAATGGAAAGATAATTGCGGATGTGTATGGAAACAAAAACGTTTATTAAATGTACAAACCTTTTTTTCCTGTGTAAGAGGAGGCTTTTCTGTTACGTCTTTGCTGCAGACACGATCGATTGTCGATCCATTGAGGGATAATATCCGTTCATATTAATCTTAAGAGGAAGTGTAACAACCGTGTATGCGAGAGACTCAGTTGCAATTTTCAAATTAACTTTATTTTTATTGAGAATGCACATTTTTTTGAGAAAAAAATGAATTCGTGCCGTATGCGAAATTACCGTGCGCATCCGGACCGAATTTGGTTTATCCGCAAAAAAAATTAGCACCCTTGAGAAAAGTTCCGTACAGTTTTCATTACCGACCGCGATATTTCACCCCCTCAAATGAGAGGGAATTGCAAACACTTCTCGATGGTATAAAAATCTGAAAAAAATCAAGCATATTAAAGGTGTTGAAACGATTATTTTTGCATAATAATAATTCCAAAATGTTATTAACAAATTGATGAAATCTAAAATTGTTCAACAAATCTCCCAGTAACCTAACTTTTTTTTTTAATGACAGTACTTCGTTCACTTTTCTGAATACGTATGAATTATTTCACGTATGAATGATTTTGTTTTTCAAATTCACTTTGATTTTTTTTTGTATATGGTAAGAACTTGTAGAAAGTCATAAAACTCAAAATTAATTTTTAAATCTGAAAAGATTCATGCGTATTCAGAAAAATGGACGAATAATTTTCATGAAAACAAAAGTTATGTTTCCGGGAGATTTTTTTAATTTGTTAATAACAGCAATATGTTTTCTACTTTTTCTACTACAACTTTTCATCAATTTATTAATAACATTTTGGAATTATTATTGTGCAAAATTAAGCTTTTCAGAATCTTTAATACACCTGATTTTTTTCAAATTTTTATACCATCGAGAAGTGTTTACAATTCCCTCTCATTTCTCTGAAACTTATGCGAAGTGAACACTATTCGCAAGGACTACCTAAACAAGAAGGTGCCAAGTTCCTTCTGACGCAATCTTTTGTGTACCCTTCTTCGAATTCCCAAGAGGTTGCGAATTATCCTGCATTAACGTATCGCCGAGTAGATCGTTGAGATAATTAGCATGTACGAAGCAAAGCGCGTGTCGAGCCGCAAAAAAAAAAAGAGTTGGAAGCATCATCAGCAATGCCACGATTATGCGCCCATTGACGCACGAAGCGGTCGACACATGTAGTAAATCAAACAAATGGGTAATAAAAAAAAAAAATGTCAAGAATGTCTTCGCGCGTGCTGCATAGTTTTGCTAAAAATAACTTTTGCATTTTGAAATTGACCGCGAAGTTCATCGCGAAGGAGGAAAGATTTTTGCTCTCTTGAAATTCTTTTCCGTCCGTTTTCAAGGAAAAATAACGTTTAATAATTACACCACAAAGGTGACGAGAATTCTTTCCTGGAAGTGGAAGATATTATTTCGATAATCGGTGGATTCACGTAATCTTCAAGTTTTTCCTTGCGGCGATGACGAAGTCCCCGATAGAGAATTTGTAATCAATTATTGACGACTCTTACAATTCAGTTTATTTCACTCGGTGGGAAAATAAAATTTTATCGGATACTCGTGCGAAAAACTTTTTCTGAACTCGTGTGATTGCAACACTCGCCTTCGGCTCGTGCTGCAAAGTCACACTCGTCAAAAAAAGAAATTAACTATTTTCTAACACATACACGTAAAATCCCGCTTTCCGTTTTTTTCGCATCGCGTGCGGGAAAAATACTGCGCATGCGTACAAACACAATTTGGTCTTTTTCCCGCACTAGAGCGGAAAAATGCCTTTCTGCGCACACTTCACGGGAAGGGAAAGCGTGATTTTCGTGAATTTGTTAGGAAAAATTATGCGACTGGCATGGGCGTAGAAAAGGGAGTTCTGACTCGTGTGAATGCGGCATTTTCACACTCATCAAGTCACACAAATAACTATTCGATGCTTGTGTTATATTAGAACTGAAAGTCGTTTTATCGATGTTTTGTACACATTGGAAACCGATGACGAGCTTCGTGCGTCGTGTTATTTTTAACACCAATCGAGACAAATCAGACTGGGCAGTATTTTAAATCATCGTATATTTCAGGCATTTTTAATACTCAAATACTTCTCTGGTATTTTAAGTACTTTTTAAGCCGGTTAAGTATAACATACAAAATACTTTTGCGTCAACCTCCAAATGCGGATTTTTTTGTTTCCATTGAGAATGATTGTGCGAATATCCGGAGCTAAAATACTTGGAAGATGTTAACAGAAAGTCATAAAATTTTTAGGTAAAACTTTTCAAGATTTCCATTGCAGAATATCAAATTTTAAATGGGAACGAACTGTGAAATTCTTATGTACAATCTTGAAGAATATCAAATCTATATACAAAGTTTGAAACGAAAAGTCAAATCATTATATAACTTCCAATTACATTTGCACGTCGTTTCCGTTCTTTTATCATCGAGTCTTCCAAATCTACTAAGCTCTGTTTGGAGAAAAGTACTTCGATTACTTTTGGCTTCCCCAACAAGCTTTATTTTGTGATTTTTTTTTAAGTTCAAAGCCTACTTAAGATCTGAACGACTGTAAAGATTTTGCTTACAGTTGGATGAATCAAAAAGGATTGACCCCACAACATGAGTGATAAATTCCAGTTTGATATCTCAAGCTGTTCTCAAATTGTCGAGGCTAAATGATATGATTTATTAAAATTCAATAAAACTCAAAATCGTACTAAATATACACAGTCCCACCAATCTCTCCCAAATTCAATAGCGATTATCGGTTGATAATACTGCCATTTGCACACACAGCATTTTCTAAATAATTCAAAATTGCGTAAAAACTGAAAAACAGCATAGATTTTGCCAAAAATTGGTTCAACCAAGGATAATTGACCCCTAAACATACGCAATCAATTTCACCTTGATATCTAATGCCGTTCTCAAGCTATGCAGGCCAAATGGTTTGCGCGCGCACGCACGCATGTGCATGCAAATCTCGAAAAAAAATGTTTCACGATAACAAATTCTACTCCGGAAGCAAAAAATGTAAATCCTGCTACAAATTTTAAACGGTTTTGATTTATTCAAAAATGTCTGTACATGCGCTGCGATTATACTTTTAAATCCACAACGAATTGACTTACAAGCAGAGGTGGATGGGTTGGAAATGATATTGATTTATTCAAAAATCTATGTGCGTGCGCTACGATTTTACTTTGTAATCCAAAACGTATCTACTTATAAGCAGAGATGGGTGGATCGTGACAAGAAAGAGGGAATAAATGTGATTTGCAACTTTTTATAATAAAATTCAGTATTTTTTTATAATAACTTTTTATAATAACGAAATTCAGCAATTTCATATATTTTACCCAGCTCTGTATGTATGGTCAGCTCATGTACGCGAATAAAAATGTATTACGCATATGTTTTATTACATCCAACCATTTCTGCCACATATACGATGTATTTTAAGTACAAACAGTATTTTGTATTTTATATACATGAAGTATTTTGTATATTCAATAATTTCAAGTATTTTGCCCAGCTTTGAGACAAATAGTACTCTAAAAGTTGTAATCTATCTATCTATCTATCTATCTAGAATGAAATAAAAACGTTCCAAGTTTCTATGTAGCGATGGCAAAGTTCCCTAGATAATGAACTCGTAACTTTCGGATACCGTCAAGACGGACATATGGAGCCCATTGAGATCACTGTTCGATAACTAATTTTTTGTGCTAACTGAGAGACCAACACTCCGTTTATCGATCGTGTTTTATAAACATTGGAAACGGGCGATAAGCTTCGTGCGTCGCGTAATTTTTAATGTCTATCCAGACAAATGGTACACTATAAGTTGTATATCGAGTCGTCGTACAATAAGAGAGAAATAAATATTTTTGAAACGTTGCATTTTGAGGAATGGCATTTAGTAAGAAAATCCGTAGTAAGAACTAGTAATCAAATCCGTAGTAAAAAATAGTAAGCAAATCCGTAGTAAGAAATAGTAAGTAAATCCGTAGGAAGAAATAGTAAGAAAATCCGTAGTAAGAAATAGTAAGAAAATCCGTAGTAAGAAATAGTAAGAAAAACCGTGGTAAGAAATAGTAAGAAAATCCGTAGTAAGAAAATATAAATGCAACAACCTCTTTGTTATCGATTCTCGAGCTACAGAGAACGAGCGTCGAGGAGAATCGTTATCGGTGTCGAACGATCAATCATTCCAATTGGCAGTGTCCAGTCGAGATAAATTGTTTCCCACATGAAAGTTATGTTTGATGCACTAATCTCGTGCGAATAATTTGTCAATCGGAGACCCTTGTCACTCGTAAGGAAGAAACTAGTAAAAGAATTAAATATCTGTCTCGATTACGAGTGTCGCATTGTCGGAATGAGCCAGGTCTGGCGTGTCCGCCTGCCTGGTCCAATGAACGGCTAATCTAAACCCATTAAAAACAATATGTGTTACGTGAGTCGCGTCCGCGAGTGCGAGAGCACCCGAGCGGGCCGACCGACCGAGTCTACCTGGAAACGAGTTGCAAAAAGAACATTGAAAATCAAATATTTTAAGTTTGAAAATATTTTAGGTTTGGAAATATTTTAGGTTTGGAAATATTTTAGGTTTGAAAATATTTTAGGTTTGGAAATATTTTAGGTTTGAAAATATTTTAGGTTTGGAAATATTTTAGGTTTTTTAGGTTTGAAAATATTTTAGGTTTGAAAATATTTTAGTTTTGAAAATATTTAGGTTCGAAAATATTTAGGTTTGGAAATATTTAGGTTTGGAAATATTTAGTTTTGAAAATATTTAGGCTTGAAAATATTTAGGTTTGAAAACATTTAGGTTTGAAAATATTTAGGTTTGAAAATATTTAGGTTTGAAAATATTTAGATTTGAAAATATTTAGGTTTGAAAATATTTAGGTTTGGAAATATTTAGTTTCGAAAATATTTAGTTTCGAAAATATTTAGGTTCGAAAATAGTTTGGTTCGCAAATATTTAGGTTCGAAAATATTTAGGTTTGAAAATATTTAGATTTGAAAATATTTAGATTTGAANNTAGATTTGAAAATATTTAGATTTGAAAATATTTAGGTTTGAAAATATTTAGATTTGAAAATATTTAGGTTTGAAAATATTTAGATTTGAAAATATTTAGTTTTGAAAATATTTAGATTTGAAAATATTTAGGTTTGAAAATAAATATTATTTTTTTTTTCGTCTTTCAATTTGGTTCAGCGTGTCCCGGAGAGCGAAGAAAGCTGCTCGTCCTGCTGAATCCAAAGAGCGGACCCGGAAGAGGCCGCGAAACATTCCAACGTAGAGTCCATCCGATTCTTTCGGAAGCGGAAAGGCCCTACGACGTTCACATAACGAAACACTCGAATTACGCGAGGGAATTCGTACGGACGAGAGACATTTATCAGTGGAGCGGTTTGCTCATGGTCGGGGGCGATGGAATCGTCTTTGAAGTGATAAACGGTCTGCTGGAGAGAGCCGACTGGGAAAAAGCACTGAAAGAAGTTCCCCTAGGCATTATACCATGCGGTTCTGGCAACGGGCTTGCCAAATCTATCGCTCACGCAAAACAGTAAATCCTCAAATATTTTCTTTTCATTATTTTGTACGTTATTATTATTATTTTACGATATTATTACTATTACTATTTAACGTTATTATTCGTTAAGGCAGTTATGATTTTTACTTATTTTTTTGACGTTTGAACAGGGAACCCTACGATCATAATCCGATGTTGATAAGCGCCCTGTCCGTTGTCAAGTGCAAGAATTCGCCTATGGACCTGATCCGCATTGAAACGAGGAGTCAGATATTATTTTCCTTTCTCTCCGTTGGCTGGGGCCTTCTCGCGGACATAGACATAGAGAGTGAGCGTCTCAGGGCCATAGGCGGACAACGTTTCACAGTCTGGAGTGTTGCGAGGCTGATAGGACTTCGCACTTACAAGGGCAAAGTGTCGTATCTCCCTTGCGAAAAAGTTCCGACGGCTGATGGCGACAAAACCAATGGCGTCTATGAAAAGGATAATATTAAAAATGATCGAGTAATCATTCCGCACTCCAAGAGCTACGGCGACGAGCTCGATCGGTGAGTCTGTACATAGCGACGAATCGACAACAATTTTTTTCTGTTTTATAAAAGGCGATTGCTGTTTAGGTAAAAATTGGCCGAGATGTTTGATGGATACTTTTTTTTTTTGTTTACCGTAATACAGTTACTGTGGAGTTCGAGAATCAAAAAGCTACCACGACGCCTTGGATTCCGCGAGTCAAGGACTCGATGGCGATATGTTCGATTCGGAGGACAACGATATTACGACTGAAAGTCTGGCGCTGGAGACCGAGATGCAGGGACGCAACAGGCTCGACAGTTTTTACTCGGCTACTTCAAGAAAATCAACTTACTTCAGTACTGGCTCCATGTCGAGTTATCACAGCATGGACGACAATGAAGATTCCGCCCAAGGTGCGTCTCTGTACAAAAATATACTTTGTTTCTACATTTTTTTTAGACATTGTTTATCGAAATTACTATCTTTGTGTTTGTTTTTATCATCATAGGTAGCGACAACGTGGGCAATAATCGAGTAATGTATGGACCTTCCTCGGCACTTCCAGCCCTAACGACTCAACTTCCAAGTAGCTGGACTCAGGTGCAAGGTTCGTTTGGCCTCGATACACCACTCTCTGTTCAACTCGTTTCCCCAAATTTATTGTTTATTGCAGTTTCTTGATGTTTGCTTGCTCACAGAGGAAGCTTTTTTTCATGAAAACAATATTTTTTTATATTTTAATGAAAACGTGTTCAGAATGTTCCAAAACATCCGAAAATTATATTTGGAAAAATTTCTGGATGTGTGTGTGGGGGTTGTCTCAGACTCAAAAAATTGAAACTCCTATAACTTGAGAATGGTTTGAATTATCAAGCTGAAATTTCTAAGGTAAATAGCGGGGTCCAACCTTAATGTTTGTTTAAATTTGTAGCAAAATGCTTTCAGTCATAAAAATGTTATGCATTTTGAACTCCGCTAAAAAAGTTCGTGCGCACGCTAGCTCTTACAATTTTTGAGCTAGCGAGCTAAAATATAGTATACAACGGGAATACTATCGACCGATGATGCCTATTTAATTTGGCGAGAATCGATCGAATTTTTTAAATGTTATAAGATTTTGAATGCATTCAATTTTATGAAAAATTTTTATTTTCTTTCTGACTTGAAGGTTCCGTATACAATATTGAGGTAAGAGTTAAATAAGCCCAGGTAGCACAAAAAAAATCCGAAAGTTACCTCCCATCCAAAAAGTTAACTTTTGTACGTAGGATAGCTTAGGATAGTTACCATCCGGACGGACGTATGTAACCCATTTACATCATTTTCGGATAACTAATTTTTTTTGTGCTACCTGGGAGGGATCAGGACTTTCGGGTGACAGCTATTATGGAGTCAAGACGTTTAGGTACGACCGTTTCGACTCCAGGACGCTTTGGCGCCAGGGGGTTTCGGCTCTAAATTTCCCAAAAATATATTTTTTGTTTCCTTTTTCATTTATTTCTTTTTATGTCATGTAAGTCGTTGCGTGTGTTTTCATATGTTTTGAATTTCTTGTCGTGGTGCCGAAACGTCCTGGCGCCAAAACATCTTAGTAAAAGTGGTTATGCCGAAACGTAATGTACCCTAAAATAAATAGCGGATTCGGGATGAGTAGGAAAATAATCAATTGTTGAAAACGATATTTTGCATAACATAATATAAATTGAAAAATCTAAACGCGATTATTTTTCTTTTACGACAAAGCTTCCTCCATAAGCAAGCAAAATAATCACGGAAAATAATTTTTCATAGAAGCTCTGTACACAAAAGTAGATGGGGTAAGGAAGCTTTGTGTAAATCTCGATTTTCATGTTTTTTTTCCAGGTGAATTTGTGATGGTACACGCAGCCTACCAGTCGCATCTCGGACAGGACTGCTTCTTCGCACCACGGGCGAAACTCGCTGACGGTGTTATTTGGCTCCTCATAATTAGAGCTGGAATAACGCGAGCGAATCTCTTTCAATTCTTGCTCGGTCTTAGCGCGGGGACGCATCTGGCCCTTTCCGGTGTCGAGATGATACCCGTCAAAGCTTTCAGGATAGAACCAGCGGAAAGTACGGGTGGCCATCTGGTCGTCGACGGCGAAGACGTCGACTATGGACCGTTGCAGGCCGAAGTTTTTCAATCACTCGCCACGGTCATGACAGCTTAACGTGAAAATACGCCTACGGAATTGTAAATAATTTTTTAAAACACACACCCGCACACACACATTGAAACAAAATGTGCTTGCATTTCCATGGAATGACTGGATCCAAGTACGATTACAAGTATGTGTGTTTGAAACGATTCTGGTCTCATCTTCCATTCCTGAGGTACATCAGTATTTTTTTTTCAATTTTTTCTGGGATGTCCTTACAATATGTGTCACAAGTATGGAGTTTAGATTTTTAAATATATCGAGGCAATTTGGCAAAAAAAACCCCTGCACTTGTGCGGATAACATAGATTTGTTGTTCTTTTACACGCATATTTGATCAGGGAAGAAATACTCCGAATGAAATTTTGCCAATTTTGTATCCCCTGAAGCCCTTTATTTGTATCTCCACTGCCTCTTTCAAGCTTAGCTTTCAAATTCATTAATAAATCATCTTCACAGGGTCAACAGGTCTGATCGAGAATTTTTTCAATTTTTTGCCTAGAGAAAATGTCGCTTTTCATGATTTGGAATTTTAGCGATTAATAACTGTGAATGTAGAAACGATCCTTCTATAAAATAGCCATCGTTTCTTCATGGCACATACTACTAGTAAGATTAGGCTTGTTTTATAGTTTTGAAATCAGCGGATTGCAAATTACATTGATGATATCTTGACGAAATTCCATGCCAATTTCGCGATCGTCAAGAATTATTATAAAAAAAAATGGTTCAATAAAATCTATCAGAGTATGAACAAAAATCTATCGATACTATAATTATTGTTAATTAAAAGTGGACAATTATCAAAGTCGGGGTAGTAAAGAGTAACTTGTTATTGTTAATATTTGTCTATAAGTCGGGGGAGGGGTGATAGAGTCACTGTTGTAGTCTAAAGTATACTGGGAACGAACGAGAACAATACGAATAACCGTCGATGCGAATTTTAATTGTGTGAAACGCTCAATTATTTCGTTAATTATTCGAATTGGCTAATGCGAATGACTTTAAATAATTCGCAACAAAATACAATCAAATTGGATCAAAGTACCTATTTAAAATGAAAGGAGCTCAATAATCGTTTTGAAAATTGGCCAATTCAGTGGATAATTGTGTGAAAAAATGCAATTCGACATTCCTAGTAGGGTTTGGAACTCGTAAAAATTAAATTCTAGATCGACGATCGGTGGTAATTTTCTTTTTTTAATTCGTCACACTGATAGTCCAATTTTTGCAGACTGTAAATATTGAAAATTTCAAACTAACCGATTAATTAGTATTTAAAAAAATAAAAAAACAACAACAAAAACGAATTCCACGTAGATCGTGTTTTACTCACTATTAAGATGAGGCGAATACTTTGATCGGTAACAAAATCTGCAATACATTTTCTTCAAGGTTTCTCAAATATTATCAGACAAATGCGAATCACTAACATCTATCAATTCCGCATTCGCCGATCATTTGCTTTTATCGGCACTAAAAACCTTTGAACTACGGCATCACAGCATTCTTTACCGACCGAGTCCGGGTAGAAAATCTTTTTGATCAATCTTACTGTAAATATTACATAACGATAACTTCAAAATACGAAAGACGATCGATAAATGATAAAACGTAACTCGAGTCTCGTAGAATATGTTACTGGCTCCATTTTCCTTTTTTTCATTTTCGGCTGTTGTGATTTTATAGTTGCTGTTTAAAACAATATCGACTAACGTAGTGTAAATATTTATTCGTATTGTAATACATAGATTTAGAACGTGTTATCGCAGTGCCAAGTGGCCAAGAGGGATCGTTGAAAGAACGAAAATGGGAGAGGGTAAAAAAAAGCTATAGGTCAAAGTGCAGAAAGAGTCGACGACTTGGCTCGATTCCACACAGAATTATGGAGATTTTCTTGGCCCGAGAGCTTTTTAGGGTATTATTATTACTATTACTATTATATAAAAAGAAGAAAAAAAAACATTGTAACATACTTGTTGAATATTTTCTAGCACTTTTACCACGACAGAATTTTTTGTCGTTCGCCTTAATTCATCAATATATCATTACAAAGGTTGTTTAATTATTTTCTCTCGTTTTTTTAATTCTAACCGAATATTGTTACGGAACGCTGTTAATGAATGAAAAAAAATTAAAAGTATACTAAAATCTGAGGGTGTTTTATTTATTTCTTATTAGAAATAAATACAAGATAAATTTATAACACGATGTTTAATTACCTTTCGTAAACTTTGCAGACCTCATTTTCCTTTTTCTACTTTCTTCACCATTCAAAAGTTCTACGTGTGACGGCAAAAAAACGTATTTTGAAAATTTCAAGGAAATATTTATAATTTGTATGTAATAGTAATTTTATTCGATACCGTACATCATATCCATATATTTACGGTTCTTAGTTGTCACGGACGTATACTATGCGCACAGGATGCAAAGAAGAACAATTACATCGTTTATTTACAGCTTTCGCTTTCTCCAAATTGCACATACCTGTGCTAATCTTTTCTCTTCCATTAAAGAGATGATCGAATGGAATCGGATAACTAAAGAAAAACTTGGCAATCACTGTTTGGAGCCATCAAATTATAAATGTAAAGATTATACAAAATATCTCATTTTATATCAGCCTTAACTCAAACAATATGAGAAATCTTCTCTACGAAATGTGTATTTCATGATATATATATATATATATATATATATATATATATATATATATATATA